>OY796882.1:37750030-37974950 GCA_963680785.1 Diplosoma virens | reverse complement strand
CCAAATGTTTATCCGAAGTTTTCTTTAATTTCCTCTGTGATTGTATCACATGCTTCCGTTACACATGATTGCAATTGCAAATGAGAACAGATGCTTGAGTTACAGCTCTTCTAGGCCTCTTTGCTTGCTGGGATGTTATACATTGTTATACATGTATATTCTGTTACTATATATATTCTGTATATATATTATGTATATTCTGTTACTATATTCTATATACTTTAAGCATGCAAGTAACTTTAAGCATTTTGTATACATTTTAATGTATCTTTTACCACATTATATTTTTCAAGACAATCACGAAACGCACCGTTTAAATCTGCCGTGTACGTTACAAGATCAAGAAAAACACCTCGGTTAGCAGACCCTTCCACTTCATCATGTCCTCTTAGCGGTAATTCATGAAAACCACAAAATTTTATGCAGTTAATGATCCTGTTCAAAGCGTGCCTATTTCTGTCAACTAATTCGTTATGTTTAATTATGCTTCGGCGATAGCCAGCATCAATTGCAGATAATATATTGACTTTTGCAAACATTTGTAATGAAACACAATTGTTCATATGAGCCTTACTGCATTTGTGCTTAGAAATTCGTTCTGACAAATGTTTTAAGTCGTTTCAACCTTTATTTGTCCATAAACTCTCATCTCCAAATAAGAGACGGCAAAAGCAAAATAAGCTCTTTCTTTCATCGCAGGCCGTAAGCTACAATTTTTTATCAAACCACGTCGATGAAAATGTCCTCAATTTCCTACCATCTTTCTGGAAGATATTGATGTCACGTGGTTGATATAGACCTAGTCTTTTAATTTCTAGTTGTTCTTCATGTTTTAAGTTTTTTAATGGATTTTTCAATAAATTATCAATTTTATTAATAGTGAGGGGTATTGAATCACAAATATAAACAATGCAAAACGTAACGTCTAAGCTCAATAATTACGAGAAAACAAACCACAATGTAGTATTCGCTAGTGAGCAATTTGACACCACCTACTGGAATAGCTTGTTTAAAGTTAAATTATTTTGATCTGGAAATACGAAAATCACACTAAGTATAAATAAACTAAGCATGTTGTTTATAAATGAAAATGAATATAACTGATAAACAACCACATGTGCTGAGAAGCAGAAACTGCTGTCTCACAAAAGAATGCACAACATCACCCAATATAAACTTCTCTAAGGCTGCACACGGGCAGGCGCAGGCGCAGCTAACGTCCGCTTATAAGCTGTTTGGGCCAGACATCGCTGGCCCCAATTTTGTGCTATTGACTTGCACAGTAAAATCTTCACAAAGCGCAGCGCGTGAGTTAGTCGGCTTTAGGTGTAAATATATAGGAGTAAACGGGCCAAAAGATGTGGGCCCCTCTGCATCGTTCTAAAGAGACTTCAGACTTCAGTTCTAAGAGAAAATATTTCTTGTTTTTTTTCGGTTAACGGTTATCTTGGCATGCATGTAAACATTTTGACATTTAATATAGGGTTTCTCTTTAGAAATTTACACATTATTAGTCAAATTTTTAGTGGGGTCCGGCCCCTGTGGCCACTAGGTAATGACTAAAACTCCTCTGTCATACATTAGATCTTGTTTGACATTTAAAAATTGTATTTAATGAAACGAAAATAATTCCTACGTATCTAATGGAGTGTCGCATCATGAGTATTTTTTTGCAGATTGGTATTATAAAGATAAAAAATAATTTTTAAGTCAGTTCAGTTCAGTTTTCTTTTATTTCTGCTCCGCCACATGAACAAAATACCAAAATGTTGAAGAGTTTGTAAGTTGTTGAAAGACGGGGTTAGAAGAAGGAAGAAGCAACAAAACGAGTTGACGTTGTAACTTGCTAATTAGCGATGAAAAGTGTGACCTGTTGTATCATATAGAAGCAAGGTTGCTTCACCTCATTATAAAGTTGTTTAAAAACATAGAAAAAAAAGAAAGAAAAGAAAATATAAGACCGAGGTTATTTGCTTACGCTCAAGAATTAAGTCAACTAGTAATTAATTAATTAAAAAAAATAGATAAAAGATGATGATGGAATGAGTCACAATTCGGCAACGTCCTCAACAGTGCGGTACAGAGGATTTGTGAAAGGGGGCCCATGCAACTACAATCAATTATGCTTTGTGGAAAATTTTTTAAAGTGACAAAAAAAGATCTTCATTTGAATCTGTCTCGGATTTGCCAATTTTTTTTCCCAATCCAAGTGATCTCTAAAAAAAAGTTCTTCACTTTGAAACTGTCTCTGATTTTTCGTATTAGTGATCTCCCACCCCTAAATACGCCACTAGTCCTCAATAAATGATGTTTTAAAATATAATGGGTTTACTTTTATTCTGAAGTTTTGCATTGACGGTAATAATATCGTACCGTAAACCGGGGTGAATAGGAACATGAGGATGAATAAAAACAAATTTTTGGAATGAAATTGTTTTGCATATTTAGTTTTAGATTTATTGCAAATTATTACTTTTACGTGGGCCCAGATAATAGGTGCTTTCTCGCAGCCTGGGCCGTGAGTAAGTCTGTTTATTGCTGTTTAAATGACAAACCGAAACCAAACCTACCAAAACGAAAGGGTATCCATCCATTCCGATGTTCAGTGTGGGTCTGCTAGTCGGCAAACATCCTTTTTAGGACGGGGCAATGTCAGGATAAAACTGCCGTTTTCAAGGCACATTGCCAACAAGTTCCGAAGACCCATTATTCTTCAGTTGAACATCGAAGGCCTCACTGCAAGCAAGATGAACGTTCTTTATCACCTCGCTATGCAGTCTGAGGCACTCGTCATCCTATTGCAGGAGACCCACTGCACTGATGCAGAGAAGTTAGTACTTCCGAACTACCAACTAGCTGGGTCTTCTTTAAGCAAGAAGCATGGCCTTGCCACGTTTGTCCACGAGCGACTGAGATACACGCTTTTGGACCAATCTTCACCGACATCGGAGATCGAGTGGCTGTGTGTGGACGTTGAAGGCTATAAAATAGTCAACGTCTACAAATCACCACCAACGCGATTGTGAACCCTGGATCTCCCAGTGTTTCCTCACCCCTGTCTTTATGCTGGCGATTTTAACTGTCGTCATGCTGACTGGGGTTACGACGACAACAGTCCGGACGGAGAGTGCTTGGCTGGCTGGGCAAGTATTAATTGTCTTGCCCTCCTATATAATGCCAAGGACGCTGCCAGTTTTTATTCCGGCCGCTGGAACACTGGCACCAATCCAGATCTAGCTTTCGCTAGCGTAGGTCCAAACATTCGCTTACCGGATAAACATGTCCTTGACAAGTTCCCCAGGTCACAACATCGACCTTCGCTTATTACACAACCAAGATTTGCTATGGCAGTGCCAAGCATGCCTGTTAAGCGATGGAACTTCCGCAAGGCCAAATGGAGTCACTACATTGCTTTGACGAATAAATTCGCAAAGACTTTGTTGCCGCCTGATTCACTTGATGTGGATGCGGCTTACCAGGACTTCTGTAACACCATTAAGAAAGCAGCCAAAAAGACTATCCCACGCGGGTATCGAAATAACTATATTCCGTGTTGGGATGCAGAGTGTGAATCCCTCTATAAAACCTTTCTGCAGTCTCCTCAGGGAGACGACTCAAGTTTGGCTGCTACAGCTCTGCTTGCCAAGCTTGACAGAAAGCGGAGAGATCGATGGTCCGAAGCAGTTCGGAGCATTGACTTCTCACACTCTAGTTTCTCATAAAACAGATTTCTCACAGAGAATATCACAGAGAACATAAAACAGATTTCTCACAGAGCTTTATTTAAATAAAAAAAAGGAAATTTGAAATATTTTTTTATATTTAGCTAACTCTTTCTGAGATAAAAAAACATTTTTTCTATTTTATCTCTATATTTATCCTGCTGACTCGCAAAAAAGTGTCGGAGACTCTGTACATATATAGGCTTGCCATATGTCCCGATTTTTAGAGCTTTGTCCTGGCCGGTTTGCCAGAAATCCAAGACAGATATAAAGTGAAGACCTCCCTTTTTAGCGAACACTACTTTTAGGAACAAAATCATGAAATCCGAGAAAGATTCGCAGTGAAGACCTTTCTTTCTTAGAGAAAACTAAAAGAGCCAGAAGTTAGAAATTGGAGACTGATTTGAAGTTAAGACCTTTTTTTAGAGAACATTGCTTTTTAGGGACAAAAATCATGAAATCCGAGACTGATTCGAAGTGAAGATATCTTTAGGAACAATTTTTTTTATTGACGAGTTTACCCCGTTTACCCCTTCGGAAATATTGTATGCCTGCCTATACATAGGGCGAGCAATTACCCCGACCTGTTTCCAGAGATGCCAAGATATTGCGGTCTGGTTGAAATTTTTTATTTTGGTTTTAATTTTATAGAGATACAACTAATTTTAAGAATTGTTTTTCAGGACCTCTAAGCGGGTTAAAGTGCCCTTAAGTGTCTTTCCTAACGACGCAACAGAGTGGCTTGAGTAGGTTTTGAACCGAGACCATGTCGATCACAATACGGCGCTCTAACAACTTGACCACGCTGTTTTGTTTATGAAAAAAATTGCTTTATTTATAAAAACTTGCAAAATTATTAGTTTCCTTTAACATTAGAATTGCGAAATCTGTTATTTAGAGACAATCAGTTCTTTAGGTTTTGTAAGTCTTAAGACATTTATTTTGTATAAGAGCCTTCGATTTCACATGCTTGCTTAAGCTTTCATGATCGGATCCAGGGGCCGAAGAGGCTCAACTCCTTAAATTTTTAAGCAAATAACTTATTTTTTTGCATAACCATGACCTCCTAAAGGAATCTTTTGATTATTTGTTGATCCATGACCTCCTAAAGATTCAATATTATTTGTTGATCCATGACCTCCTAAAGTCGCAGAAAAACTTTTGATTATTTGTTGATCCATGACCTCCTAAAGATTCAAAGGTTTTTTGGTGTCTCCTAATAAATTTCTTTCGGTGAAGTAAAAAACAACGTCGTAAAATAAAAAATCAAAATCGTGAAGAGAAAACTAAAAATATTTTCTTGCAATGCAAAGACAAGACTTTAATTTTCATGCACACTTAATTGGAAACAAATAATATTTTTAAAGTTGGCAAAATATGTAATTAAAACTGACCCCTTGAATTTTTTAAACTCCATTCAAGAGAGGCGTGCCTTGTGTTAAGAATTACTGGCTTAAATTAACTAGAAACTGAAGGCTTGTTTCCACTACAAGCGTGGAAAAGATTATTCTTTGTTTGTTTTATTGATTTTTTTGCTTTGCTTAGCGCTCGCTTCAATTTTAAGCGCGGAAAGATCAATAAAAGAAACAAAGAATGCTCTTTTTCAAGCTCGTAGTGGAAACGGGCCTTTAGTCTCCGACGGTTGTCTAAAGATGCAGCCGGATATTCTACACTTTGCACTAAAAGTTGGAAGGGTTATTATCGTTCACAATGGAAATTATTTTGTTAGTTTCAATTGCCTTCACAATGGAAGTAAAAAATTTCGCAATCAATTTTTACAAGTTAAGATAAGGTATAGTTTATGAATTAATGTTAGTTAGATGCTACCAAAAATTGAGGTTCATACGGAGTACACTGAATTATAAACATACCAAAATTAGATTGAAAGCTTAATGCTGAAAATTTTCTTTGCTTAGATGCTAAATCATCTTCCATTACTAAACCTAAACTAAATTTATTGCTTTGCAGTTACACAATGCGTGTACGTATTCCGACTTATTAAAAACAAACCGACTTATCTTGTTCAGCAAATGTCGGATTTTTTCTCCACGAAGTCAGAATTGCGGCATGCCTCATATCTCTCTCATTTTAACAGATATTTTCACCAAAAGAAAAAAAAAGCGCTATATTGTTTCACTTTCGTTTTTTTTTCTCTGAAGAGAGGCAGTCTTGAAGCTGCCTCACTAGCGTATTAGCCATTTTGTTGACAGGAACGCTTGACGAAATGATTACTGCGCTGAAAATACAATGATTAAACAGTCCAAAATTAGGGTTAAAAACCAAAACTAATTAAACTACTACATGTACGGTATAATTTTTACTAATTTTTTTTTAACTATTAGCATGTTGCAACTATTTTGCATAGACTATGACTTCAATAATTTATTTCTGCTTTATTTAATTTTACAGGTGAGGCACTCAGTGGTGGATATTCAAATTCAGGGGCCCGAGGCAAGGATTTTCAAAAATTGATGTTCACTTAAAACGCAAAAAAGCTTTGATTTCGTCTTTCAGTTTTTTCTCCAAAAATCATGGTAATCTATAAAAAAAAAAAGTCTTCATTTAGAATCGATCTCTATATTTTTCACTTTTTGTCCCGACTTCATAATAACCTCTAAAAAACATCTGCAGCAAATTACGCCTCACCCAATATCCACCACTGGAGGCACTGCCTCACTTGCCTCCCCTGATGGCACGTCCCTGATCATAGAGCGTTAACAAACATTAAGATTGTTTTTGTAACTGTTTTACTTAAGTTGATATTTGAAGGTATTTGAAAAGCTTGCAAAAGGGCAATTTTACAAACTGGAACAAACTTCTGTCTCCCAGAAGTGATTACGTAAGTTGAACATTTGACACATCACTAAAGACTTCCATTGTGGTAAGTAGTTTGCTTTCTTTTATTTTGTTTTGATATGATTCATGTAGGTTTGCAAAGAGCGTAAAATGTTGTAGTCTGACGGCATTTTTTGAATTTTCAGGGGTGAATAGGAACACAATGGCTCGGACATAGGGGAAAGGTGAGGCAAGTTGATACATGAACCTTTCTCGTTATTAAGAATATTTTTTTGAAAAATATAGCCACTAAATGAAAGATTGGTTGCCATGTGCTGTTACAGATTTGTTTCTAAGCGTGTAAAAGTTCAGTTTAAAGTGAAATATTTATAACTTTGTTTTTATGCATTTTGATTAAAAACCCTAAGTTGACAGAGATTGTAGATCTCAAAGAGTTTTTTTTTAATCTTAGAGTATTGTCAGTGTGTGTAAAGTATCACTTTTTATCCCATGCAAGTTGATTTTTGCATGCACCCTTTAACAAGGTAAAATTGTAAATTGTTACAAAATCATTCATATAAGGTAAGATGATACACCATTATTAAGGCAAGTTGATACATGTATCATCTTACCTTATATAGTTACAATACATTGGGCCAAGTGATTTTTTCTTTTATCATGAAATTATTAACCTAACCTGTCATTGCGACATTTTAAACAAATAGGCCTTACAGACACTGAGAAGTCTAAACATTGTTTTCTTCAGTAAATGTAAATATCAGATAGTCATTTTAACAATTCTATCTATGATGTAAGCAACTTCAGTGCTACTTACTAGGATATGCGGCATTAAGCTTGCAAATGAGAATTTTTCCTCCTGAGATGGAAGAAAAATTAACAAAACATATTGTGTTCATGGCAGACATGTACAGTATTTTGGTCTTTCACCAGAGAAATGTAAAGAGCTAGCATTTGAATCTGCAATAAAGAACAAGCTACCAATTCCTCAATCTTGGAAAGATAATAAAAAAGTAGGCATCCAGTGGTGAATCAGTTTTAAACAACGACATAACTTATCGACTTTGACAATCCCAAAAGCCACTCCCTGAAAAAGATCTTTGGCTAGATCAAGAGGGAAGACTAGGATTCATACTGACACTCCTGTTAGAGATGAAGTGGAGAAAAAATCAATTGAAAAGAAAATAAAACCAACTAAAATAAATGCCAAGCGAAAGCTTTTCGTCAAGCAGGGAAAATTAAAGAAAGAAACCGTAACCAACTGTCATTAGTTCATCATCTGAAGAAGAAAAAAACATCCCATATGAAGAAGAAAGTGAAGTGGATAGTCTTATTTTAGATGAAAAGATTGAATTTAACTTAGGAGACTATGTTTAGCACCGGGCTCGTGACCAACACGGTCTCGGTTCAAAACCCACTCGCGCCATTCTGTTGTGTCCTCGGGTAAGACACTTTACGGCACATTTCCTGCTTGGTGGTCCTGGCAAGCAGTTCTAAATTACAGTCATGTCTCTATTAAATTACAAGCGGACAGCAATATCTTGGTATCTCCGGAAGCAGGTCAGGGTAATTGCCTACCCTATGTATTAGCGCCTCCGTCGCTCTCCTGCGAATCAGGAGGATAAATATAGAGATAAAAAATAAATAAATAAATAAATATTGTGGTAATTGCGAAAGAAAAATTAAGGTCTTTACAATACCTTTTACGCGTTAATGACTATGACGATGAAAACGATGATAACAGTGGAGTTTATTCTGATGGGCCACTGTTCATTGTTAATGAAAAGATGCCGCTTCTTTTGCTGCAGACGATATTATTTTGAAACTTCCTTCTCCAGTTGCAATCGAAGGATCGGCAGGAAGAAACAATCTGCTACAATTTAATTTCGATTTTAGCAAATTGGAGTTAGCTTAAAACAGCTAAAAATTTTTCACTTTATTTGCAAATGCTTGTTTATTCCGCGTGCTTTTGACTTTTTTTTCTCAACGTTAATAAATGCTAAAAATTTTCATGGTCATAGAAAAAACTTTTAGATTATGGTTTCTCAGTAAAAACTAGTCTTTTTTTTAAGAATTGTTTTGCAAAAAAAATTGAAAATATTTTAGATGAAAGGTAAGCTACTGATTTATTTTTCAGCCAATTCTCCTTCCACAAAAAGGATGTCGAAGTAATTGATGTCTCCCTATATCTGACCATGGTTATAAAAATTGTAGTTTGTGTTAATTATGGTTCAGCTGCTCTTTAAGTTGTGATTTTGTAATGTTTTCTTATAGTGTATCATTTTACCTTAAGTGTATCAACTTACCTTTAGGGTGTATCAACTTAACTTACAAGTAAGGCAAGTTGATACACATGTGTGTTGTTTTTTTAACGCTGATTACATAAAAACTAAAAAAGATAGGAAATTGTAAGTGTTACAAAAAACTTTGTAAGATATAAAGTTTTATTTAAAATTTTAACCAGACTTTTATGTCAAGTACTTTTCTACAAGGGTACAAAAAAGTGAAAATTGTATCATCTTACCTCACCTTCCCCCTACAAACAAAATCCTCGAGAAAAGAAATATCCAAAACATACTCCAGAGGCTGTTAATAGTGCCTTAGCAGATCATCGTCATGGTATGTCATTTCGGGCATGCTTTCGAAATCATAGAATTCCAATAGCAGTTCTGTGTAGGAGGGCACGTAACCCACGCATGAAAACTCAAGGGGGCAAGCTGCCTTAAGTAAAAATATTGAGGAATTTATGGCCAGCAGAATTGCTACTTGCTCAGCGTGGGGTTTTCCATTGGATAATACTGATGTTCGATATCTCGTGAAAGGATATCTTGATAAGTGTGGCTTGACTGTTTCAAGGTTTGAAAAATACATGCCGAGTAAGGACTGGATGGATGCTTTTGTAAAGAGAAATGAAGAGACAATTTTCCATCGAATTTGTCAAAATATAAACCTAGCGAGAGCAAAACTGTCACCATCCACTGTAAAAATTTTTTTATTAATCTTTCACAAATCCTTGAAGGCGTTCCCCATCAAACGTCATGAACTATGACGAGACCAACATACAGGATGACCCAGGAAAAAAAAGTTATTTCAAAACGTGGTATAAAATATCCCGAACGTGTGATGGACTTTAGCAAATCATCAATTTCAGTAATGTTTGCTGGTTGCGCCGATAGAACCCTACTTCCACCTATGCTACAAAGCTGCCCACTTATATGAGGCACGGACAGTTGGTGGATTACCAGAGACCAGATATTATCGATCAGCGTCTGGGTAGTTCTAGAAGCTTACGTTTGAAGATTGGTTTGAGACCATTGTCCCAGCCAACAATGCTATGCAGGGCCCATGCGGGCCCTGCGAGGGCTGCCCGTACGGGAACCGTACCGATTTGGCCGCGGGCGCTGTAGTGGCCCCACATGGGCTAACCGCACGGTTTTAATCTAGCTTTCATTTTTAAGTCGTAAACAAAAATTAAAACATGCTAATAAGCTAGCGTTTTTAATTATTTTTAAAAAGGAATTTTTCGCATATATAATTTGAACCACATGAAACTCGTGCGATAAATCCATGCGGGGCCACAGTAGCGCCCGCGGCCAAATCGGTACGGGTACCGTACGGGCAGCCCTTGCAGGGCCCGCATGGGCCCTGCATAACATTGTTGGCTGGGGTGTTGCCATACTACTCACGGCTTGAAGGAAAAAAGTACTGATTGGCGACAACCTCAGTTCCCACTTGTCCGTGTAAGTTATCAGAAAATGTGAACAAAACAACATCTTTTTTGTTTTTTCGCCAGCTTATTCAACACACATCTTACAATCCCTTGATGTTAGTTTCTTTCGTCCGCTTAAAAGATCCTGGAGAAAAATTTTAGAAGACAAAAAAAGAAGTTGTCGTGGAAAACCCTGCAGTCTAGCAAAAGACTCATTTTCTCTTTTCTTAAACCGCTTATCCAAAGATGTGTGCTTCAACGCTGTAGCCAACTTAAAAAAATTAAATTTTAAGTAACACGTACTTTTTTATGATTATTTCAAAATGTTATAAATAAAAAATTTAGTTAGGGTTGATTGCTTTGATGAAATTAAATATTTTTTGTTTTTGCCAGGTTAATTTTTTTAGTACATTAGTCTAGCCCACATAATAGAATATTTTATAGTCGAACTTGGCTATTGCTCAGGCTTATATTTTTAATTTTAAATTTACGGTATATTGAATTAATTACATTTCGTCAGAGCAGGGCTGCCAAACCCGAGACCCGCGACGTCTATTGTTGAAGCCTGCCAAGAAATTTGTTATTTTTGATCAAATTATTGCAGTGCTTTGAACCAATCCAATGACGCGCAGAAAACTCGAAATACGAATTTTCGTCTCAGTAGAGGTTTTTTGCTTTATATAACAATAAAAAAAAGTAGCTATATCAAACTGGTGACCGTTTTTGTTTGGTCTTTAACAAAATTTGTGATCCGAATTCCGGTTATCAAGGAGGTTAATTCAAAAGTAACACATTAAAATTATTAACATTAAAGTGAAGACAAAAAAAGGTACTTAATTTCTGCGCCGATTGCAACCTGCAATAAACTTTCCCAAAAAAATTGGCCCATAATGGTTAAAAGGTTGAACAGAAGGGTAGGGCGAAATTTTACATATTTTAGAATTAAGATTTGGCTCGAAGATATTTCTTACGCAGTTATGAGAAAAACTTACACACAAAAATTTGGCGATTTCTGTCCCCAGGATCCTACCCACTTTTTGGGTTTAAATTTTAAAAAATTCATTTATATTTTTTGCATTATTTAAGCTTGAAAAAAACTTAAAGTTTTTTTTATAACTGTGCCGCTATAGTTATTACAATATTGAGAAAAAATGTAGTTAGTCTGACCAAAGGGCTGACGCAATAAATTGTAAGAAATGAAGATCAAAACCTAAATTTTCAAAAAAAAATTGGGTAAATTTATAGTATAATCACGTCACCTTATTTGAAATTTGATGTCATTTTTAGATAGTCAAGTGGTGAAAGCGCCGTGCTTGATGATCAACATGGTCTGGGTTCAAAACCCACTCGTGCTATTCTGTTGCATCCTTGGGAAAGACACTTTACGGCACTTTCCCCTGCTTTGTGGTATTGGCAAGCAGTTCTAAATTTCAGTCATATCTCTATTAAATTACAAGCGTACAGCAATATCTTGGCATCTCCGGAAGCAGGTCGGGGTAATTGCTTGCCCTATGTATTAGCGCCTGTGTCGCTTTCTTGCGAGTCAGGAGGATAAATATAGAGATAAAATAAAAAAATAATAAAATAAATAAAATAGTCATATGTTGACAGCTCTGTTTGAGAAATTTGTGTTTTTACAGACTTTTATACTGTTGTGAAAAGAAAAGCATCACATAGAAGTGCAATTAGCCCGATTGTTGGGCGATCTATAGAAGAACTCCCACCTGAAGATCTTTCAACTCTCAAAAATGTTTTGGTTAAAGCAATATAGTTGGAGGAGAGTAGGCTACAAATCAAACCAATAACAACTTTACAAACCAAATGTTAGGAGAAGAAATGGTTCCTATTATCTTACAGAGTTACAAAAGAGTAAATTCATTATTAACTTTATACCAATACAAGTCAATTTACAATAAATTTATAAAAGAATGGAATGAATTCAAGAAATTATGCAAAACATCAAGCAAAAGAGGAAAGAAAAGAATTTTATTTGATAGCAGATTAGATAAATTATTTGACATTATTAAATGCAAATGTGATATTCAAAAATATTTTGATGCTGGATGTGGTGGATGTGAATTTGAAGTTCATGTTGTCAATTGCAAATGTCCCAGAGGTACTAAGGTAAGAAATACAATGAATTATAACCATAAAGTTTGAGTTATCATTATACCTTATAAATTTGTTGCAATAGATTCCACATCAAGAGCAATTCTTTGTTATGGATCAGCGACACAAAGTTGGCACCAAAGGAAATATATAATACAATATCAGGGTTGGACCGCGAAGCAACCAATAAAATTGCCAAAACAATCGAAAGAAGGGCTATTTCTTGAGTACAAGAGACAACCAAAGTGGTAGATCTGGGAAACGACTCTGATCCAGGCAGTAGCTTCATGTTTTCTGATAATTCAACTGATAGTTGCAATTCTTCTGCCTCTAAAGAAGTTTATCTGCCATTAACTAATTTGCTTTCAGGTATGTGTCTTTAATAATCTATAATAGTAACTAGTAAGTTTTTCTGTAATTTAATTGTATTTTAAAAAGCTATTGTTGCTTAATGAGATTACGGTTAGAACACGTCGCACGAGAAGTTGATAGGTATGGTTTATCTGATCGTGCTACTCCAACAATATGCACTGCACTTCTTTGTGATATTGGCTTAGTGACTGACACGGATCAGACAATGATAATTAACAAAAACAAAGTAAGGAGGGAACGAAACGTATTCCGAAACAAATTAGTTGATGACTCTCAGCCAAATGATATAGATGAACCAATTAATGCTATCTATTTTGATGCTAGGAAAGATCAAATTCTTGTTCATCTTGAAGACACAAAAGGGCTTAAACACATGTGTTAATAATTGGCTTACCGATTTATTTGTCCCTTTATTTTTTGATAAAGAATTTTATTTGGTTATGGTAAAAACAATTTCAATTTAGTTTGGTGACGAGATTTTCGATATATATATATATATATATATATAGAAATTTTTTCAAAATTTTTTTTTTTGGTCGGTGCTCATCAGGAAAGTGCTCAATGACGTCGAGTCAGAGCGGTTAGATAATTAACTTACAGACCACAAAATTTTTTTAATTTAACATTAATTTTATTTGCCCCAACAGACTGTTTCGCCTGCCTGGGCTCGTCAGGGGGCGGTTAAAAATCTGAAAAACAAAATAAATAAAAAAATAAAAAAAATACAGTTTAAACGAAGCGCTTGAATTCCGGCGAAAAAGCGTAAAACAACAACAAGAAAAAACAAGAGGAAAACTACGGTTGTCAGGTTAATCGGTAAATGAATTTTATTGCCAAAGAAAAAGTGTTTTTTACGTAGCTTGCTCTATTGTTTGGAAATAATAGGTAAATATAAAAAGTTTGCATTAAAAATGCGTTAAAATTAAATTAAATAGTCTGCACATTGGAAATACGATAAAAAGATGCTAAAGAAACGCGCTCAAAATGACAATTACTAGGATATGAATTAAAAATTAAAACAGTAAATTTTTTTTACAGGGTATAATTTAAGAGTATTTTTAGTTCGATAAGTATGTGGTGTAGAGATGGATTGATTTATTTGCTGATCAAGTAAGTGGACAAAGTTGCGATGTAAAAATAAGGTAAACCGAGTTTGTAAATATATTTATTAACTGCCAGCGTAATTAAAACTTCGTAATTTAAATTTACTTCGATGTCGACATTTTGAGACCAACTCCGAGCGTTTATTTAGTAATTTATTTGGGTCAGCCTGGAATATTTGTAATTTTTCTGATAAGCATAAGTTGCATGTTTTTGAACCACATTGGTATGGAGTTGCGTGTTGCACAATTTTCCATCTTATTTCTGGCGATAGTCCTGATTGTTTTAATTTCCAAACGGCTTTAGATAGTTCGGTGGAGTTAATTTTTCTACTGTCTTTAAAAGATTGGTTATGGTTATTGTATCGGAGTTTAAATGATGTTTCGCAGCTGCCGTAATAAAACTTGTCAGTTTCATCAGTTTTTAGGGAGGCTTTATAAACTACTGAGTTTCTGCAACATTTTCCGTTAAGTGGGCAGTTTTTATCTGATCTGCAATTGCATTGTTTGGCGTCTACTTTGTTGTCCGAGTTGTTTAGGCGTGAAGTGTTTTGCTTATTTATCATAGATTTCATATTTGGCATGCAACTATAGCTCAGTTTTATGTTGTTTTTGTTAAAAATTTTGTGGTATTTATTGCTTCGTGGAAAGTGTTTATTGAGAAGGGTAAAAAATTCTTTGCCAATGCTAGTGGTGACTTCATCATTGAAAGGAGGGTTGAACCAAATAATTTTTCTTGTTCTGTTTCTTGATCGGTTTTTTGAGGTTGAGCTGAATTGATCTGTTTGTTTTGGTTCTTCTTTTACATAAGTTAATTTTTCTCTGTATCCGCTTTTTTCAAGGGCTAGTTGATATTCTGGGATTGTTTTATCAAATTCTTGTAAGCTGTATGAATTTCTAGATAAGCGTGATGATATCATTTTGGGTAATTGTTTTTTTATATTGGGGGGGTGATTCGATTTTGCATTTATATAAAGGGGTATGTCTCCGGGTTTGCGGTATGGCCAGTATTTACCTGTAGTTAAATTTAGGGTGATATCTAAAAAATCAGTTTGTAAAAGATTGGATTCTGTTGTTATCTTGAGACCGTTGTTTTGAAAAATTGATGATATGATTTTCTTGATTCTTTCGATGACTGGTCCTGATTTACTGTTTATTACTGCCAGGCCTGTTTATTACTTCCAAAAATATCTCACATTCCCAACTATTTTCCCAATACTAATTTGCTCCTGGATGAAAACTAGTTGAGCACTTTATTTGGTGGTTATCAGAACAGATCGCAACCATGAACTTTGAAAAAATAAACCTTGGATATTCCGTGAAAAACATCCCAATTCCACCCAAAAAATTATATTTAAAATTTATGTTAGACAAAGTTGAGAGTTTTATTAAGCGATTGCGGTGGAAAGCGTTTTATTTCGACAAGAAACAATTAAACCAAGATGAAGAGCCTCTTAACACCTACGGATTTAGAAGTGAAAAAACACCGCCAACAAACAATGA
This sequence comes from Diplosoma virens, assembly GCA_963680785.1. Taxonomy (NCBI): domain Eukaryota; kingdom Metazoa; phylum Chordata; class Ascidiacea; order Aplousobranchia; family Didemnidae; genus Diplosoma; species Diplosoma virens. The sequence continues at coordinate 37,959,642 of OY796882.1, read as the reverse complement.
CCTAATGCGATTTGAAAACGATCTTTATGAATTGATTCGCAACTTAAGATACCGTAAAGTCACTAACAACTTTCAAAAAAATTTACTGAAAGACATAGCATCGTTAAATTCTTCACAAAACGTAATCGTCCCCGCTGATAAAACTACAAATCTATATGGCGTTGAAATCGACAATTACAAAAAACTACTCCGGGACAACATTACAGCAACCTACCAAAAAACAGAAGATTCAACAGTTGCAAAAATTAACAAAGAAGCTAAAACCATAGCCAGCAAACTCAAACTTGACGACCGCATTGAACGTTTTCCAACTCGAAAAGCATTCATCACTCTCAAAGACCACAAACCTAATTTTGTTAACAACCCAAAATGCCGCCTCATCAACCCTGCAAAATCGGAAATCGGAATAATCAGTAAAAAATGTTTAGACAAAATAAATAAGGTAATTCGCTCTAAAACTAACCTTCATCAATGGAGAAATACATCCGAGGTAATATCTTGGTTCAAAAACATACCAAACAAATACAATTGCAAATTTATAAAGTTTGACATCATTGAATTCTACCCATCCATAACCGAAAATTTACTGAAAAAATCTATTAACTTTGCAAAAGAATACGTCAATATTGATGATGACACTATCAACATCATTATGCACTGCAGAAAATCTGTATTATTTGGCGATCAAAGTACGTGGACAAAGAAAAACGGCAACTTTTTTGACGTAACAATGGGCTCATACGATGGGGCAGAAATATGTGAATTAGTTGGACTGTATCTTTTACACGAACTTAATAAAACCATAAAAAATCAACACCTGGGACTATACAGAGACGATGGCCTGGCAGTAATAAACAGTAAATCAGGACCAATCATCGAAAGAATCAAGTAAATCATATCATCAATTTTTCAAAACAACGGTCTCAAGATAACAACAGAATCCAATCTTTTACAAACTGATTTTTTAGATATCACCCTAAATTTAACTACAGGTAAATACTGGCCATACCGCAAACCCGGAGACATACCCCTTTATATAAATGCAAAATCGAATCACCCCCCCAATATAAAAAAACAATTACCCAAAATGATATCATCACGCTTATCTAGAAATTCATACAGCTTACAAGAATTTGATAAAACAATCCCAGAATATCAACTAGCCCTTGAAAAAAGCGGATACAGAGAAAAATTAACTTATGTAAAAGAAGAACCAAAACAAACAGATCAATTCAGCTCAACCTCAAAAAACCGATCAAGAAACAGAACAAGAAAAATTATTTGGTTCAACCCTCCTTTCAATGATGAAGTCACCACTAACATTGGCAAAGAATTTTTTACCCTTCTCAATAAACACTTTCCACGAAGCAATAAATACCACAAAATTTTTAACAAAAACAACATAAAACTGAGCTATAGTTGCATGCCAAATATGAAATCTATGATAAATAAGCAAAACACTTCACGCCTAAACAACTCGGACAACAAAGTAGACGCCAAACAATGCAATTGCAGATCAGATAAAAACTGCCCACTTAACGGAAAATGTTGCAGAAACTCAGTAGTTTATAAAGCCTCCCTAAAAACTGATGAAACTGACAAGTTTTATTACGGCAGCTGCGAAACATCATTTAAACTCCGATACAATAACCATATCCAATCTTTTAAAGACAGTAGAAAAATTAACTCCACCGAACTATCTAAAGCCGTTTGGAAATTAAAACAATCAGGACTATCGCCAGAAATAAGATGGAAAATTGTGCAACACGCAACTCCATACCAATGTGGTTCAAAAACATGCAACTTATGCTTATCAGAAAAATTACAAATATTCCAGGCTGACCCAAATAAATTACTAAATAAACGCTCGGAGTTGGTCTCAAAATGTCGACATCGAAGTAAATTTAAATTACGAAGTTTTAATTACGCTGGCAGTTAATAAATATATTTACAAACTCGGTTTACCTTATTTTTACATCGCAACTTTGTCCACTTACTTGATCAACAAATAAATCAATCCATCTCTACACCACATACTTATCGAACTAAAAATACTCTTAAATTATACCCTGTAAAAAAATTTACTGTTTTAATTTTTAATTCATATCCTAGTAATTGTCATTTTGAGCGCGTTTCTTTAGCATCTTTTTATCGTATTTCCAATGTGCAGACTATTTAATTTAATTTTAACGCATTTTTAATGCAAACTTTTTATATTTACCTATTATTTCCAAACAATAGAGCAAGCTACGTAAAAAACACTTTTTCTTTGGCAATAAAATTCATTTACCGATTAACCTGACAACCGTAGTTTTCCTCTTGTTTTTTCTTGTTGTTGTTTTACGCTTTTTCGCCGGAATTCAAGCGCTTCGTTTAAACTGTATTTTATTTATTTATTTATTTATTTTGTTTTTCAGATTTTTAACCGCCCCCTGACGAGCCCAGGCAGGCGAAACAGTCTGTTGGGGCAAATAAAATTAATGTTAAATTAAAAAAATTTTGTGGTCTGTAAGTTAATTATCTAACCGCTCTGACTCGACGTCATTGAGCACTTTCCTGATGAGCACCGACCAAAAAATTTTGAAAAATTTATATATATATATATATATATATATATAAATTTGATCTTATTTTTTTACGTTTGGCTTATTTTGACCATAGTCAATAAATATACAGGGTGCTTAAGCAATTTGAGGACACCTTACGCACACTTAGAAAAAGAAAAATGAAACTGTTAATCGTTGAAACTTAACAATTTTTTTTAAACAATTTATTTTATTTTTATTTTTTTATTTTATCTCTATATTTATCCTCCTGACTCGCAGGAAAGCGATGGAGGCGCTATACATAGGGTAAGCAATTACCCCGACCTGCTTCAGGAGATGCCAAGATATTGCTGTCCGCTTGTAATTTAATAGAGATATGACTGTAATTTAGAGCTGCTTGCCATGACCACCAAACAGGGTAAAGTGCCGTAAAGTGTCTTTCCCAAGGACACAACAGAATGGCGCGAGTGGGTTTTGAACCGAGACCATGTTGGTCACGAGCCCGGCGCTTTAACCACTCGACCACGCTGCCGACTGCGAACAAACTAAATATACATGTACTATCCTCCAATGAAATGCCAATTGAATTTGCCCTCGTCGTGCTGAACTCATTCATATAGTAAACATGAGGATTTAGATATTTATAAAGAATATATTCTTCCTTTGCTCGTCAAGCTCTAAGAGAGTAACCGCGACGCTTAATGCTTTTCGTGTAAGTCCCGGTCATGAGGTGCGGCCTTGGTCTTACAACATAATGGATTCTATATACTCCTTGCGCAGTAAAACTGGGAATAACTTCTGAGCTGCTTATAGTCGAGTTGTTGTCCGGCTTGTCTGTCTCGTGGTGTTGTCTCTTGCGTGGAGGACCATATGCAGTCGGTTCGATTCGCAGTGAGATAAGCATTACTGACGAACTCTAACAAGAGCAAAACTCAAATCTGGTGCTTTTCATATTTTAAGCAGGTTGGTTTTCAAAATCAACTCGTTTAAATTTTTTCACTAAATCATTAGGACCTCATCTTTGTGCAGGAGTCACACTTCTCTTCTGACTCCACTCTCCATGTCCCAGGCAATAAAACCCTCAAAAAGGACCGCTCTTGGGCGAGGAGAGAAACCACCTACTCTACGGGAAACCTGGAAGGTGGTGTCCTTATTCTTATCAAAAACGGTCTAACCTACTTCCCTCGCTCTACCTAACACCTTTCCTCGCTTGATTCTTGCTCCGATTATTTAGTTATCACAGTAAAAATAAAAGGGGCCTCTCCTACTTACCTTTTTGAAACTCTATGTCCCACCTATCCGCTCTTCTTCTTCTGACTTTCTTCCAAAATCTTTCTCACCCCCCTCTTATCTTCATTCGCTACTGTTTTTGGCAATTTTAACTGCCATCATTTATCCTGGGACTCTCTCACAGCCCGAAGAACCAACTAGGCAAAGATTTGTTTGACTGGCATCTCTTCTCTGATGTATTACAACTCAACAACCCTAATCAATAATCATCCCACATTACTACATCGCCCCACTGAAAACCGCTATTCTCCTGATCTCTCTCTTGTTCCTCCCTTCATAGCCTCTAAACGTACATGGCAGATCCTTCCAGACCTTGGCTACAATCATCTTCCTATTTCTATTGCTATTTCTACCCCTATAACTAATTTAACCTCTCGCTCTTGTTCATTTAACCTCTTGCATTTCCAAACTCTTCGAACGAATGGTTCTCGGAAGACTTACCTATTTTCTAGACTACAACAATATCCTCTCATCCGTGCAAGCTGGCCTGGAAGATCGGCTGTAGATCAAATTCTCCTTCTCTCGCAGTCAATCGCAGATTCTTTTCACCAATCTAAACCAGGCGCACGTACTGTCCTCACCACTTTGAATTCTGTGGATTTTGCAAAAGCTTTTGACTCAGTTTGGCATTCTGCATTCCTCTCTAAACTCCTCTACTTTGGTCTTCCGCTTTGCTTTGACAAATGGATACAACCTTATCTCCCAGATCGCCGTTCGAAAGTCCAAATCTATTATTTTCACAGTCGTCCTTCTGTCCTTATAGAGGTGTCCACCAAGGTTCAGTTCTTGGACGAGTACTTTTCTCTCTTTTTATCAATGATCTCCTCCTCTCTTCGTTCAGCCGTTAAAGTTTCACTCTATGCCAACAATCTCGCCATTTGGACCTCTTCCCCAAACGTTGAGTGTGCAACCGCTGCTGTCCAGATTGCTCTGAATAGATTGGTGGAATGGTCCTGTAAATTGTGTCTACCTCTTAGCCCTCTCAAATGAGAGTGATCTTTTTTTAGTCTAGATCCCTACAATTCCAACTTAAACTCTTTTCGTCAATTTTCAACACCCCACTAACTTTAACTCAAATCCGAGCTTTCTCTGTGTAACCTTTGACCGAACCCTTTCTTTTAAACATTATGTTCTATCTTTACGGACGAAGTTTCGCAGCTAATTCGGTGCCTTCCGCTTTATCGCTTCTGTTTCCGGGGCCCCTCTAAAGAATCTCCCTGTACACTATCTTCTTTTATCTTCATTTTCTTTTGGCCTTTTTGTTTAATCAGGGGTTGCCACAGCGTATTTTGTTTCTCCACAGCGTTCTGTTTTCAATGTCCTTCTCCCTCGAACCAACTTTCCCCATATCCTCCTTCACTACACCCAGAAATATTTTCTTCAGCCTCTTTCTTTTCCTCTTTCCCGGTAGCAATTTTTAATTTTGTACCCATGGAATTCTAATTTACATATTTTCAATCTATCAAAAATTCAAACTTTTTTTTGTGCTTAAAAAATTCTCACTCAGCTCTTTACAGTTCAACCATATTTATTTTTTGGTGCATTTGCTAATCAATCATATTTATTTTTCGGTACATTTGCAAACGTAATATAAGAAGCAGATTAGTTTGTTCATCATCTTAAAAAGTCGCTAAAAAAAAGCTTTACCATGACAACTAACATAAAGTGTTTCTTGATCGCTCCAAGAGCTGAGTGATAGAATTTTTATGAGCAGAAAAAAAAAATGGATTTAATCGGTTGAAAATATATAGATTACGATTCCATCGGTACAAAATTAAAAATTGCTTCCTGCTAACTCCATTTCTATCACCCTTCTTCCTACATACTCCTGGTCTCTCCTCATGACATGTCCGTACCACCTCAGTCTGCCCTCCCTCATCTTTATTCCTAATCGTTCTACCTTAACTGTATCCCTGATGTACTCATTTCTAATCTTATCTTTTCTCGTCACTCCATAGCAAACCTCAACATTTTCATCTCTGCGATATCCACCTCTTCTACTTGTTTGTTTGTGACCGCCACCGTCTCAAGTTCATACACCATTGCTGGTCTCACCACTGAACTGTACACTTTTCCTTTTATTCTAGCTGGTAACCTCTTGTCGCAGATTACTCTTGATACTTTTTCCATCTGTTCCATCCTGCCTGCACTCTCTTCTCTACCTCCCTCTCACAACTACCACTTTCTTGCACTGTTGATGCCAATTACTTAAATTCTTTTACTCTTGGCACTTTTGTATCCTCCATCTTTACTGTTTCTTTGTTATTTCCTCCATTTATGCACAGATATTCGGTCTTTGACCTACTTACTTTCATCCCTTTTCTTTCCAATGCATATCTCCAGCATTCTAGTCTCTGCTCCACTTCTTTCCTGGTCTCTTCTCAAATCACAATATCATCAGCAAACGGCATCGTTCACGGAGGTTCTCTTCTTACTCCTTCCTTCCGCCTATCCATAATTACAGCAAACAAAAACGGACTTAACGCTGATCCCTGGTGCAATCCGACCTTGACCTTAAAACTTTCTGTAGTTCCTACTGCACACCTCACCACTGTTTCGCTTCCCTTGTACATATCCTGTTCAAGTCGCACATACTTTTCCGCCATTCCTGATTTTCTTATACACAACTCTTCTCTCGGAACCCTGTCGTAAGCTTTCTCTAGGTCCACGAATACACAATGTAGCTCTCTTTGACCTTTCCTGTACTTTTCCATCAACATTGTTGAGGGTAACATGGCTTCGGTAGTTCCCTTTCCTGGCATAAATCCATGTTGCTGTTTACTGTGCTCTACTCTATCCCTTAGCCTGGCTTCAATAATTCTCTCCATGGTATGGCTCATCAGCTTTATTCCTCTGTAGTTTCCACAGCACTGTTGGTCCCCTTTGTTTTTATAGATTGAGATAAGCACACTCCTTCTCCATTCTTTCCGTTCTTCTAGCATCCGTTCACCCACTAATAGTCTGTTGAACAGTCTGGTCAAAAACTCTATCTTCATCTCTCCCATGCACTTCCAAACTTCTATTGGCAACTCGTCTGGTCCAACCGCTTTAACTTTTTTCATTCTTCACTTTTTCTCTACTGACGCAATTTACCTCTTCGTTAACCACTTCTGCTCCTGTCCTAGGCTCTCTGTCATTTTCCTCATTCATCCGTTTCTCAAATTGTTCCTTCCATCTCTTTAACACTGCCTCCGAACTTATTATCACATACCGTATTCATCCTTCATAACCCTCACGTGCTGTACATCTTTCCCTGCTTCTTTTTTTTTATTTTTTTTCATTTTATCTCTAAATTTATCCTCCTGACTCGCAGGAAAGCGACGGAGGCGCTAATATATAGGGTAGGCAATTACCCTGACCTGCTTCCGGAGATACCAAGATATTGCTGTCCGCTTGTAATTTAATAGAGATATGATTTAAATTTAGAACTACTTGCCAAAACCACCAAGCAGGGTAAAGTGCCGTAAAGTGTCTTTCCCAGGGACACAACAGAATGGCGTGAGTGAGTTTTGAACCAAGACCGTGTTGGTTACGAGCCCGGCGCTTTAACCACTCGACCACGCTGCTTGCTTTATTCTTCTTTTCTTTGTACATCTTTTTACTTTTTTCATGCTTTCTTCGCCTCTTTCTTTTTTATGCTCTCCTGAACTTCCTCATTCCACCACCATGTCTCCCTATCTTCTTTTCGTTTCCCAAATGTCATACCCAGCACAATTTTAACTGTTTTTCTCAGCATGTTTGCTGTTTTGTCCCACTCATCAGGTAACCCATTCTCGCCTCTCACAATCCTGGTCACTTCCCGTTTAAATGCTTCTTCACAGCTTGTCTCCTTCAATTTCCACCATCTTATTTTTGGATTTACCTTCTTTGCTTTTTTTTCATCATGAGAGCCATTTGGCATATCAACATAAAGTGCTGCTTTGCGACGCATTTATTCACCATTACCTTACAATCGCACATTTCCTTCAGGTCCCTCCTTCTGCACATTATATAATTTACTTGGGTACTTTCTACGTCACCCTGTGTTCGTCTTTCTTCTTGAAATAAGTGTTGACAACCACCAAATCCATCCTTTTCGCAAAATCCACAACCATCGATCCTTCCTTATTTCTCGTTCCAGCAGCATACCTCCCCATTATTTCCTCATCCCTTATGTTTCCTTTGCCCACATGTCCGTCTAGGTCCGCACCTAGAACTATTCTTTCCTGTATTGGTATACTTTCTATCAACCCATCCAGATCTTGCCAAAAATTATTTTTCTTCTCCATGCTTTGCCAACCTGTGGAGCATACGCGCTTACTACGTTAATACCGACCATTTTATTTCCAGTTTTATGGCAATTAGTCTGTCTGACACCCTCTTTACCTCCAAGACACTTTCAACCAACTCCTCACTCACCACTATTTCTATCCCATGATTTTTGTTTTTTATTTATTTTTTTCTTGGTAGGATTAATGTCACTAATTTTTTTTGAGAATAAGAAATAACTGATTTTAAAAATTAACTTCTTAAGTGTTTACAAAACTCGCTGTTAAAAATTACAAATTTGTAGTAAAACAGAACAATATAAAGTAAACTATTTTGATAATGTGTTAAAATAGCATAGAAAAGATGCTTTACCAAAAGCGTATTGCTGTGTTTTAAGTCAATTTTAAAGTCCTTCAAATACGGAGCACAAATTTCGTTCTATGTGACAATAAGAAATTTATCCACATCAAAAATTCACGTGTTTCACAGTTAAAAATAATCACAATTTTTGAAAAAAATAAAAAACAAGAATCCTTTTAAAATTGCAAAAAAATTAAAAAAAAATTAAGCAGAAGCTAATAAACAGACACGTGAATGTCAACAAAAATAAATAAAGTGTAAAATTAACTAGATTGTATGGGTTGGTGATGATGACATGGAGCAAAAAACACAAGAAAATAAATCGTTATCACCTTAAAAATGACAAAAATAGTGTTGAAAACGAGAATAATAGAAAAAAGAAGAACTGTGAGTATGACGCAAAGAAGAAAAGTTGATTTGAGAAATAGGTTTATTGCTGTTCTGATACAAAAAACTTGGTAAAATAGACAACAATGTGGTTGTTTTAAATAAAACTTTTCATGACGATCTGTGTATTTTTCAAGGTTTGTGCATGAACTTTTGTTTCAAAAGCAATAAAAACATTATTCTTTTATAAAAAAATTTTCAAATTGTAACTTTTATCTAACATTTCACCATCAAACGAACTTATAATTATAAATCATGATAAAAGAAAATTCTTAACAAATTCTGATAATTTTTTATAACTAAAGACAACAATATGTAAAGTCAAGAGAATTTTTTAAAATAAAAATGTAACAGACCAGTTAAAACATAGAAATTGATATGCTCTACAAGTTACATGCATAATATATCAAGAAAGTTTATGTTTATAAATCAAAATACGCAAGTTGTGACTTGAAATTGAAAAACAAAAAAATTTTTTGGTCTAACTTTTGAAACAACAAACTTAGCTATTGAAACGTGAACAAAGTAAAATGTAGGTTTGTTTCACTAGAATAGAAAAGTTTGCTTGTAAAAAGACAAAATTAAATTATGCTGAAACGTAATGTTTCTGATTTTTTTGAGGCACACACGGTTTCAACTTAAACTAGTTAAAATTTGTAAGGTTGACTGATTTTTATCATAAAGTTAATTTAAAGCATCACATTTAGGTCACATAATGAATAAACAGTTGCTAAAAACAGATATTGATTTGCAATTCGAACAACTTTTAACACCAAATTTGTTATTTTTCAATCAAGACGATTTCAACTTGAGAAAATCTTGTGAAATTTTGTAATGCTAAACACCTTTTTAATGCAAAATAGATTGAAAAAATATAGGTTACAAGATGAAAATAAAAGATCTTTAAGTCAAAAATTGATATCTTTTAATGAAGAGATGAGTCTAATAAACTTGACCAGTCAACTTTTTGTTAGTTTACTTTGAAATGTTTGTATTGTTGCTTAGTATTAATAATTTAAAAACAAACAAATCGATATTTAGTTGAACTAAAACCTTTAATGTGACTCTTTTTACTTTGGAAAGAAAAAACTAAGTAAAATGAGAATTTTTGAACCGTGCAAAAGTCGAAATATTTGCCTCTGTGCAACAATTATACAAAGAGTTTGACAAACTTACAACATTTGCGCAATTAAGAAAACAATTGTGACAAAAAATTTGAGATTGAATTGTTACTATGCATTGAAAAAATGGCAAAAATCTAACATAAAGTAGAATTTTTTTAGGATTTGGTTCTAAAAACTTACAAACTTCTGCGACACTAGGAAGAAATGTACACTTTTCGGGAAAAAATTTTTTAGATTTTTTAAGCAAGCTAGTGTTTTTGTATTAAAAACTTTAAAATGTAAGACACTTGGAAGAAAGGTCGGTCTTTCAAAAAAACGTTAAATTTTTTACGTAGAAGGAATCCACTGTTTTCTATACTAAAACTTTACAATGTGAGGCTTTTGAGAAAATTTTTAAATAGCAACAATTAGGCTTATAGTTTTTACAGTTTTAAGAACCTGACCACAAAACTTTGGTTAAAACGTTTATTTGGAGAAAGAAAAACTAAAGTATTTTAATTTAACTAGTGTCAAGCGGTTTTTTTTTTTAATTAAAGTTTCAAAGATTTACTAAACTAGTAAAAATAAAAAATTTGGTTTAACTTGAATCATTTTTACTCGGTTTGTCCTAATGATTATCGTTAAGTTTGGGGGATGATGACTGATCGCAATTGGTTGTTAATCAACACCCGCCTATCTAATTCAATGATTTCAAATTTTTTTCTTGGAATTAACCAATAAGTTCTTGCATAGAATTTCTTTTTTTAACATCTCAAGCAATGTTACGTTAGCAAAAAATTAATTAAAAAATTAGAAGAATGAACTAAAAATATTAAAGACATTGTGAATTTTGTTTCAAATTGTAAAAACATTGAAGTTACACCTGACTAAAAATCGAGTTAAAATTAAAACTTTTAAAAACTTTTACGTTTTATTGGATATTTTACATTTTCGACTTTTGGGGAAATTGTTAAAAATTTTTTTACAATACTTTAAAATGTTGGTGTAGAAAACGGAAAATAAAGTTAAAAAGTCTAATTTTTAATATCCATAGGTGATTTATTTTACAAGATCACTGTCCAAACCTTTTTCTCAGAGGTTAGCAACGTTCAAGAAAAAAGACTGAATTTATTGGTTTTTTACTTTATTTGTGTTTGTTACCCCAAGCAAAAGCGTATGAAGTTGTAGCTATTTTTTAAAAATCCTGCTTTTTCAAAAGTTTATTTTTAGATTTTGAGCTAGTCACAAAGTTTATTAAATAATTTCAGCTTGTTTTTTTTCGTTTGGATATGACAACTAACTGTGATAGGACTTGATAGAATAAATCTTATTATATTTTCCAAACATAACTGACTTTTCTTGGAATTGATCTTACTTACGTTGGCCTTATTTGACTTCAAATTTTATGTTAATTTTAGAAAATTCTGTTGGTAAAATGCAATAAAATGTTCCGTTTTATAATGAATTTCTTAGTAAAAGTGAAAAAATGTAAAACTTTTTAACATAAACGGTTGTTGTACTCAACTGGGGATCAAACTAAACTTAAGTCCGTGTTTTAAAATCAAATGTTTTGGGTCAAGCTTGTAATGAAATTTCTTTTTACGGACGGTTGTTAAAAACTCTAAAAATCAAGGTGCATTATAAAAATTTTTTTTTCTTAGTCTATTTTTACACTGGAAATTAAGGTAACCAGATTTTCACGCACCGATCATAAATATGTCGCGGATTTTAACAGGAAACGCGATACGATATGAACAGCAAGCTTTTGTGTAAGAGGAGACCTTGACACACGTTGTCAAGCTTACAGTGGTTTTCTTATAATTAAAAGTTTATAAAAATGACCCAAAGATTAAACATAGTTAGAACTGAATTTGTTTTTGAAACAATTAAAATGTTAACACTAGAAAGTAAATTTATACAACATAAAAATAATAACTATGTTTGAATTTGGTTTACTAAATAATAAAAGTGGAAAAAAGACGAATTTTATATTATGAAACATCTGTTTATTGAACACAAATATTCTATCAATAAAATTTTTATGCCCTTGTGGCTTAGCGGTGTCTTTTGCAGTTGCGCTGGTGGAACATTGTTTTCTTTGTACTACCTACCCAGCGTTCAGGTCCACAACTAGATGTTTGAGGTGTAAAAACCACAAACAGAAAGTTGTGCCAGCTGTTTAAGTTTTCGACTTTTTCAGCTGGGGTCAACAACAAGCTGTAGTGTCCTGACGAGTCCTAATAAGGACGAAACAGGTCTGTCGGCACTTGCTTGTTGATTGACTTGACCATTCTTACTTATGTTTGTAATAAAATTTTAGTTTAAAACTTTTAACAAATACTTTAAAATTGACTATGAATAAAAATTAAGGTTGCCAAGAAAAAAATTGAACTTAGGTATAACAAAAATGAAGGCTGCTTAGAGAAAAAGTTTTGAAATTGAATAAAGGTGCCTAAAAGTTAAGCTTTTTTAGGAAAAAATTGAATGCAGGTATCTAAAAATTAAGGTTGCTAAGAAAAGTCGGCAGCGTGGTCGAGTGGTTAAAGCACCAGACTGATGATCAGCATGGTCTCGGTTCAAAACCCACTCGCGCAATTCTGTTGTGTCCTTGGGAAAGACACTTTACGGCACTTTACCCTGTTTGGTGGTCTTGACAAGCAGCTCTAAATTACAGTCATCTCTCTACTAAATTACTAGCGGACAGCAATATCTTGGCATCTCCTGAAGCAGGTCGGGGTAATTGCTTACCCTATGTATAGCGCCTCCGCCGCTTTCCTGCGAGTCAGGAGGATAATATAGAGAAAAAAAATAATAAAAATAATAAAAAAAAGTTTTGAAAAATTAAACATAAGTACAACAAAAATCAAGGTTGCCAAGAAAAAAACTTAAATAAAGTTATGACAGAAATTGAGGATGTCAAGAAAAAAATTGAAGATAGGTACCGTAAAACCTCTAATTTAGCGCCACCCTATCTCTTCAAGAAGTCGCCGTAAGCGATTTCTTTTTGCGGTAAAACTAACCCGAAATCGCTCTTTCAGCATCAGCATTAGCATGGAATAAAAAAACCCAAGAGAAAATGGATTTCTGAAGAAGCGATAGTAACCGCAGGGGAATCCGGGTTAGTAAATCGCTTACGGCGATTTTTGAAAAAACAGGATGGCGCTCAATTAGGGGTTTTACGGTATCTAAAAATCAAGGTTGATTAAGAAATTTTTGAAAAATTGAACAAATGTGTAGCAAAAATCGAGCTTGTTTAGGAGAAAATTGAAGAAAGGAATGGCAAAAATCGAGGTTGCCCTAAAGAAAAACTTTTAAAAATTCATTAATCATTAAAGGTATAATAAAAACCATGGTTGACAAAGAAAAATTCTGAAAAATTCAAAAAGGGTGTAACAAAAATCAAACTTGTTTAGAAAAAAATTAAATATAGTTATGACAAAAAAACAAGGTTGCCAAGAAAAAATTAAACAAAGGCATGACAAAAATCAAGGTTGTTTAGAAAAAATTGAGCAAAGGTATAACAAAATCAAGTTTGTCTAGAAAAAATTGAGGTTAAGTGTGACAAAAATCAAGATTACCAAGAAAAATTAAACAAAAGTTTGACAAAAATCAATGTTTATTAGAAAAAAATTGAAGGTAGGTGCGACAAAAAAAGGTTGACTAAGAAAATGATTGAAAAATTGAAAAAATGTGTAGCAAAAATCAAGCTTGTTTAGGAAAAAATTGAAAATAGGAATGACAAAAATCAAGGTTGTCTAAAGAAAACTTTTAAAAATTCAACAAAGGTATAATAAAAATTATGGTTGACAAAGAAAAATTTTGAAAAATTCAACAAGGGTGTAGCAAAAATTAAATTAGTTTAGAAAAGAATTAAATATAGGTATCTTCAAATCAAGTTTCTTAAAAAAATTTTGGAAAAGTAAAAATAAGTATAACAAAAATCAAGGTTGTCAAGAAAAAAATTAAAATTGAACATATATACAGTATATATATATATATATATAACAAAACTCAAGGTTGACTAAGAAAAATTTTTGGAAAATTGAACATACCGTAAAACCTCTAATTGAGCGCCACCCTGTTTTTTCAAAAATCACCGTAAGCGATTTTTGTATGTGCAACTAACCCGGATTCCCCTGCGGTTACTATCGCTTCTTCAGAGATCCATTTTCTCTTGGTTTTTTTTTTATTCCATGCTAATGCTGATGCTGAAAGAGGGATTTCGGATTAGTTTCACCGCAAAAAAAAATCGCTTACGGCGATTTCTTGAAGAGACAGGGTGGCGCTAAATTAGAGGTTTTACGGGTAAGTATAACAAAGAAACAAGGTTGCTTAGAGAAAAAGTTTTAAAATTGAACAAACGTAAAACAAAAATCAAATTTGTCTAGAAAAAAAATGAAAATAGGTGTAACAAAAAACAAGGTTGCCAAAAAAAATTAAAAAAGGTATAACAAAAATCAAATTTGTCTAAAAAAATTAAAGATAGTTATAAAAAATCAATATTGCTTAGAAAAAATTAAACAAAGTTATAATAAAAATTAAGCTTGTTTAGAGAAAAAAGTTTTAAAATTGAATAAAAGTATCTAAAAACCAAACTTTCTAAGGGAAAAATTGAGAAATTAAACATAAATATAACAAAAATACAAAAATCAAGATAAAGCTTCGCAATATACTCACAAAGAAACCTATGCAAAAAATCCTGTAAAAACCTAGGTAATTTTCCATGGGAAAACTGAGTATTGTGCAACAAAACTGACGTGTCCAAACTTGCCCTTTGTGGAACATATTTTGACAGGTTTTTTCTATGGAGTATTTAAAAGCAGGAAACTTGTTGAAAGAATTTTCTATTGTGCGCCTAAAATTAGGAAAAGGTTTGACAGGTTCGCTTTGCTTGCACTTAAAAACAGTAAAAGATTTGACAGGTTTGGGTTATGGTGTAACGAAAATCAGGAAAAGCTTTGACAGGTTCGCTTCGCTTGCACTTAAAAACAGGAAAAGGTTTGACAAGTTCGTTTCGCGTGCGCTTCAAGTCAGGAAAAATTTTGACAGGTTTTTTTCTATGGAGTGCTTAAAAACAGGAAACTGGTTAAAAGACTTTTTTATTGTGCCCTTAAAATCAGGAAAAGTTTTGACAGGTTCGCTTCGCTTGCGCTTAAAAACAGAAAATGGCTTGACAGGTTCGTTTTATGCATGCCTAAAACAGAAAACGGTTTGACTTTATTGCTTTAAAATCTTGCAGAATGTCTTGAAATAATCTTATGTCATGTTTTGAAGTCTTGGTTCTGTCTTGGGTGGGAATCAAACTCAAGACCACTGTTTTTCTTAGGGTTAAAATTAAACTCTTGCTTCTGTCTTCAGTGGGAATCAAACTTAGGATTACCCACTTTCTTAGGATTAGGATTTCTACTGTATTGGGTAGGAATCAAACTCAAGACCACACACTTTCTTAGGATTAGGAATAAGATTATAAATAGGATTTGGAATAGGATTCGAAATAGGATTCAAAATAGGAATAGGGTTAGGAATAGGATTAGGAATAGAATTAGGAATAAGATTAGGAATAAAATTAGGAAATAGGATTAGAAATGAGATTAGGAATAGGATTAGAAATAGGATCAGAAATAGGATTAGAAATAGGATTTGGAATAGGATTAGGAATAGAATTAGGCATAAGATTAGGAATAAGAATAGGAATAAGAATAGGAATAAGATTAGGAATAGGATTAAGAATAAGATTAGGATAGGATTAAAAATAGGTTAGGAATAGGATTAAAATAGGAATAGCATTAGGAATAGGATTTGGATTAGGATTAGGAATAGAATTCGGTTTAGGATTTGGAATAAAATTCGAAATAGGATTTGGAATAGGATTTAGATCCACCCTCCACTGATGACGTCAGCGCTCCTGCGCTCCTAAGGTCCTGCTCCTGGCGACACCACACAAAATTCCTTTCATATACTACTTTCGAAACACACAAGAAATTCATATTAATCGTATAGAATATTTTTGGGCACGGTGCAAACATGATAAGAAATATAACAAAGATGTGTGAAATCTTTTTTTTAAAGCCTATCTTGGTAGTATGTCCGATTAATATCGTTTTACTGTAAGCCGTCGCACATCGATTACTATCTCTTTCACTCAAAGCCGTGCCACAAATCAAAACAAAACAAAAGTAACATTTAAAATGAATAGTTTGGTTGGAAATTAAGTTGATAATTCAGTTCAGTTCAGTTCAGTCGTTTTTTATTTCCGCCACTTGTCAAACAAAATACTTACATCAACGTAATTACACTACGGAAAAAGGGACATGCAACAAAACAAAACAACGTTGTAACATGCAAAAACTCAATAAACTGCACTAGTAAAGGTAACGGCTTGCATGGTTGCATCACCTAGAGAAAAAATATATATACAAGTATAAAAAATTAAAAAAAAAAAAAAAAAAATGCCTAAAACAAGACGATAAAAAAATGCATGAAAACAAAAAAAATTGAGACAGCCTTTTTTGTTATTATAATATTATTTGCTGGCATGTAACCCCAGCACAGGGAGGCTTTCAGGTACTACACCTTGCCCAAGGGTGACCTGGAGGAAGTTGTAATTGGGTATCCTCATTCATCCCGACTTATCAGTTGATAAGCTTACAACCGGATGCAATTTACACTCATACCCAAGAGAAACATATTTATAGACAAGACTTGTTTTTGTAACACATTTATTTTCGTTTAAAATTCTTTAAATACATTATTTAAAGTTCCAATATGAGTTTATTTTAAGACTCTGCTGGCATTAAACTTTTTTATGTGGTCAATTGTTAGAAAAAAAAAAAAAAAAAGTTTGTCGAGTTACAAGACTAGTTGAATACAATTTGGATTAAGCGATTGTTCCAGGTGCATGTAAAGTTGAATTCTTGAATTGATGTCGACGATGACCTGAAATATAAAAAGAAAACAGCAGCAGGCAGAAAAAAAAGATTTTTTTTTTCAATTTTCTATGTTGCAGGTACGGCACTATGTTTACGTAGATTTGTCGGGTATTGCGCCAGTTAGATAATAAATTTTTAGTTTGTTTTTGAAAGAAACTAATGTAGAGCAGTTTTTAATTTCTTGAGGCAAAGTATTCCAAATTTTCGGTCCAATAAATTTAATTGATTGTTGGCAGATTGCTGTTCTAAAACACGAAGAAATAATTTGACTATCACTTCTAGTTTTAATTTGACATGGTTTAAGCTGAAATAGTTGTTGAATTGGAATAGGAAGTGTGCGTTTTTGAAATTTGTACATTAAAATTGCAATTTCACTTTCATCCAACTGCTGTATATTTAAAAGCTCGTTTTTGATCATAACATTTTTTACACAGCTTCTCCGTTTTATTCCATACATGGCTCGAATAAATTTATTACAAATACGTTGAAGTTGATTGATTTTTATGCGATTTCCAAAGCACCAGTTGGTGATATAATATCTTAGATGACTTAATAATAATGAATTGTACAAAATTAGCATTGCTTTAGTGGTAAGACACGGTTTTACACGCATAATACTTCCTAGAGAAGAACGAATTTTTTGTTTTATCATATTCATGTGCTCTTTCCAGCTTAAATTTTCATTAATTATTACACCCAAAAAGCGAATTGATGAAACTTTTTCAATAGTATTATTTCTAAAATATACTTCGAACGATGTATTTGAGACGGAACAATTACTTTTTCTAGGAGTAAAAAGTAGATGTTTAGTTTTTGCAGAATTTACTGTTAGTTTATTCGCAGTCATCCATTCATCAATATTTTTAAGTTCAAGATTAGTTTTTGAATAGACTGAGCAAACAAGAAAAAGAACTATGTAATCTGAAAAAAAATTCAATTGAATTAAAAAATAATGCCAATCATGAAAGAGAAAAATTTGATAACTTGGAACAATATGGAAGAAGACAAAATCTTGAATTTGTTGGCATTCCTTATGAAAAAAATGAAAACTTAAATCAAATTGTTTCTGATCTGGCTGAAAAAATTGGAGTCCCGATCAAAGATGAAGATATTTCTATTGCGCATCGACTAAAAGCTTCTCAAAATGCAAAGCCTGAAAAGCCACCAAATGTAATTGTTTGCTTTACGAATCAACAAATACAAAATTTATCAATTTATCAAAGCCGAAGTGCAGCCAAATCCATTAACAATTTTCCGGTGCAACAAATGACCCGCTTCTTCATCAATGAAAATTTAACAAATGCAAAAAAAGAACTTTTTTGGCAAACGAAGCAAAGAGCAAGAGAATTGGGCTATCATTACATCTGGACCAACAATGGTAAAATTTACATTCGCAAAGGTCAGGAATACGATTCGATTATTATAAATAATGAATCTGATATTAATAAATTGTAAGTAGTTTATTATTAATATGTATATAATTAATTTATTGCTTAAAAATGGCCTGTTTAAGTAATAACACCGATATTCATTATATTGACTGTACTAATGAAGCTTTAAACAATTCAATACATAGAAAATGCCGATCCAAAAACGAAAATTTTGATAAAAACTGTAGTTTGACTAACGAAGAAAGTAATCATAAACAAAAAAAAGGAGAAGTCTCTTTTTTAAATCAAAACTGTAATTCAACTGATATTAACTATACTGAATTGTTTAAAAATTGTAAATACTATGATCAAGCTTCTTTAAATAATTTCTTTGATGACCCTAGCAAAAAAAATCTGATAGTAATGCATTTTAATGTAAGAAGCTTGGCAAAAAATATTGATAAATTAAATGAATGTATATGTGATTTAAAAACGAAACCAAGTGTAATTGCCATAACCGAAACAAAACTTAATCAAAACAGAATGTCAACCAACATAAATATCTACGGATATAATTTCATACACCATGACAGCAAAACGTGCGCCGGTGGCGTGGCTTTTTACATAGAAGAATCATTAAAATATGTTCAGAGTAATAAGACTTCTTTAAACCTTGATAATGTTGAAGACCTTTGGATAGAATTAACTATAAATAAAAAACCATATTTAATTGGTGTGATATATAGACATCCTGATAACAAAGCTATAAACATTGAAAAGTTTTCAGTAAACATAGATAATCTTTTCCAAGCTTTTAATTCAAAAAAGTTAAACTTCTGCGTAGTGGGTGATTTTAACATTAATCTAATGCAATACACTTTTAACAATTCTGTAAGAAAATATGCCAACTGCTTGCTTAGTTGTTCTACTAAATGTATTATAAACCAGCCGACTCGAATAACAGCCCATTCAGAAACCCTTCTTGATCATATATACGTTAATAGTGAATAAATCAATGTCAATGGTAGAATTGCTAGGCTGGAGCTAGCGGACCATTTGCTTACATTTGCCTTAACACCGAAAACAAAAGACAAAATTCCTAAAACATCCCCAAATTTTTTTAAACGAGATATGAAATGTTTTCAACTGGATTTGTTTCTCGATGATCTTAATTTAAAACTGAACAAAACTAGTTTTGAAGATTTTAGTGTAGATGAGAGCTTTGAAAATTTTCTTAATATATTTGCTGACATTGTTAATACTCATGCACCCCTAAGAAAATGTACTAGAAAAGAAAAGAAATTAAAGGTTAAACCTTGGCTAAACAAAACTCTACTTAAATCAATTAAGAAGAAAAACAATATGTTTAAAGACTTGCATAAAAATTTTAATCAACAATCTTTTCACAAATATAAAGCTTACCGCAATGCATTGAATAGAACAATTCAAGGCGCTAAACAAATGTACTATAATAAATACTTTTCAAGTAATAAAAATAATCCAGCAAAAATTTGGGATGCAATTCATGAGCTGGCTGATTTGAAACCTAAAAGAAACATAACCATAAACAGATTAATGAAAGAAAATGGTGATTTTGTTGAAGAACCAAAAGATGTTGCACAATTACTAAACAAATATTTTGTAGACATTGGAAAAAGCATGGCTAAAGCTATTCCACTAATTCACTCAACATATAAACTGCCACCTTCTACGTATTCTAAAAACTCTCTTTTTATGTCTCCTACAACCCCAGAAGAAATAGCAAATGTAATAACTTCATTAATTAATAAAAAAGCAATACGAAGTAAAGATATTGAGACCTATTTTATCAAAATAAGCGGTGTTATAATAGCACCCATCCTCAGCAAATTGTTTAATCAATGTTTACTTGAAGGTGAATTTCCCAAATATTTAAAGATTGCTGAGGTAATTCCTATATTTAAAAAGGGAAGTGCAACAAATGTATCAAACTACCGACCAATTTCTCTGCTTTCACAGTTTGACAAAATTTAAAAAAAAATTATTTACAATAGAGTTATAGATTTTATTGAAAAATATAATTTAGTGAGTGATCATCAATTTGGTTTTCGACAAAATTCTTCTACCATTCATGCTGTAACTTATATAGGCTATATGATAATTTAATCAAAAATGTTGATAAAGGTCTTTATAGCTGTTGTATTTTTTTAGATTTATCTAAAGCTTTCGACACAGTTGATCACCACATTTTGCTTTGCAAACTAAAAAATTATTTTGGTATACGAGGAAAATCTCTTAATCTAATTAAAACTAGACGGCAATATACAAAAATTTCAAACAATTTCTCCGATGAACTAGAAATTAATTGTGGAGAACCACAAGGATCCTATCTAGGTTTATTATTATTTCTTTTATATATAAACGATTTACCACTTGCTTCTCAAATGAATACAACCTTGTACGCTGATGATACATATTTAATAATGTCCGACTTGAATTTAACGTCATTGCAAAATCGAATTAATATCGAATTAAAAAATATTGATTTTTGGTTGAGAAAAAACAAACTATCTTTAAACTTTTCAAAATCAACTTTTCTATTAATACACAAACAACCTTCCAGAACAATCAAAAGTACTTTTGAAATTAAAATTAATGATATTATGCTAACAAGATCCCCAATAGTCAAATATCTGGGACTTTTCATCGATCAAAATTTAAACTGGATACCACACGTTAAAAGTTTATCTTTCCACCTAGCTCGTTACACAGGACTATTTTATAAGTTAAAATTATATACCAATATGGACACTATGAAATTATTGTATCATAGCCTAATAAATAGTAAATTACAATATGGAATAATAGTTTGGGGTGCAACATTTAAAACATATTTATCTGAAGTGAATGTAAGAATTAATCGTGTAATTAGAGCTTTAAGCTCAAGTAACTTGTACACTCCCATGTCAAGTCTTTATAAAAAACTAAACTTACTAAAATTAGAAGATCTATATAAAGTAGAACTGGGAAAATTCATGTATCTATATTATAATAAAAAAACACCAAAAATTTTTAACAGTTTTTTTAAAAAAATTACAGAAATTCACTCTTACAATACAAGACAAGTATCTCACTCTACGTTTTTTTTACCGAGAATGTCAAAAACATGTACTCAAAACTCAATTTCGTACAAAGGTAGCCTACAAAGATTTGGTCAAAACTAAAACCAGAGTTAAAAAACTTACATTGGAATGCATTTAAAAAACAATTAAAAAAAAGTTTTATTGATCAATACTAAGTTTTCAAATTTATATTATCTCCCAACATTTTAGCATATATTTTGTAATTGAATAGATTACTTTGTTTTGTAAATCATATTAAATATAAATAGTCTTTTGCTATATCTACAATGTAACCCCAATTTTGTACTTTTACATAAATAAAAATAAAAAATGCTTTGGCGTAACTTGATGTTAATATGCATAATCAAGTGAGATTGAAAATTTTTTTTTTTTTTTTCTCTGTTGTTTTATAAACTTTTGTTTCGTCAAAAATTTCTTCTTTTTATTTTTGCTGTTATTTTTTTTCTATTAATCGCACTAACACAATTGTTATTGGTAATTGTAATTTACTCGGGAAGCATCTTGACTAGTAAACCTAAGGGTTGTTCGGTGCTTCCTTGCCCACTTTTTTTTTGCATTATATTTCTTTGTTATTATTTTATATGGTTTTGGGCAAAATAAATTTTGTGTGTCTGTCTGTCTGTCTGTCAAATTAAAATCTAAACAAATTCACAGAAAAAAAAAAAATTCTAAACAAACTTTGTTGCCCGAATTCCTGAGAAATATTGAAGAGTTCCGCTTGATCTTTATTTGACTTGTGAAAAATTGTGTACATTTTGTCCATAAATATTTTAAATTGGTTCACCTGCTTGATGTCATTCACAGAATCATCCAACACCAGCTGCAATCGATGATTAAGGCAATGCCAGATAACCATTTTAGGGAAATTTTCTTGAACCCTTGTGCCTACTCTAGAATTCATGCCAAGCATGATACTTGCTCCATCTGAACAGAAACCAATTAAATTTTGTTTTAGATATTCATTACTAAATCCAGCAGAATTTAAGCTATCTAACATAGTATTATATATTTGCTCCCTGACTTTCTAACTCCACCAAGTCCAAAAAAATTGGTGGTGAAAAGTCTTCGTTTTCAATCTTTACAAAAATTATAAGTACAGACTTGCTAAAGATGGTTGATGCTTCATCTACAATATTACATATTTTTTATTTTGTTCAGTGATTTTTGCAAATATTTTACTTTTTATTTCTTTGGCAATGTGATCAACTACTTTGACAGCAGTTTTACGAGAATGAAGTCTTTGACCCATGTCCACCCCATTTTTTATTTGTAGCTCAACCTCATCCTCAATATTGGAAAATGGCCGGTTTCGCTTTACCAAACTATACACTGTATTGAAAACCCTGCATGGGGTTTGAATACGTTTCTGATTTAATGCATCCATGCATTTTGTTATCTGATCATTTGCACGATGTTGCAGTTACTCTAAGCAAATACTATGTGTTTTTGAAGAAAAATGTTCTTTTATTTTTGTTTGAAGAAATGCTTGCTGGACTGTTTTATCTTTTTCCGAAGCTGAAATGCTGCAGTTTTTCCATTCTAGTGACACATGATATCCTTTTTTGTGTAAAGAGTCTAGTTTTGCACAGTGATTACAGCCCAGCTTTTTATTATGAACAATTAACCCATCATATTTTTTCTGAAATAATCATATTGCTCATTGCTCCAGCAGTCTGGAATAGCATCTGCCTTATCACAACATTGCAGGTCATTTGTTGCACCAGCGTTTTTCCATCTATGACGGCATTGGATAAGGACATTTTATTTTTATTGACTGTTGCTCTGAAATTTCGTTTCTAGAGATTTTTTCGCAAACTCAAGCTTAAGTAAACTTTGTTGCCTCTTCATTTTAGGCCTGAATCCTGGAATAAAAAAAATTCAATAATATTCTGTCTAAAATCAACCCAAAAACACAGTGGATTCACATTCAGTTTTTAATGTTTTATATAATGTATGAATAATTTACTAAACTACATCTAGATTTCTTGATCAAAATCATCACAAAAAAATTTTTGACTTTCTGCCCAGCTGACCGAAACTAGATCTACATATCAAACATTATCAATAACTCAAGGATGGATCTAATCAGTGATGGATATTTAAAATTAGGGGCCTGAGGCAAAATCCAAATTAGGGTCCCCCAACAAATGACGTCACAAGAATTCGATTGTACCAGTGCCATCTAGAAAGATAGGCTACGAAATATCGGGAAAAATTGATTCTGATACAAAACTTGAAATAATTCAAATCAGTGGCAGACGCAGGAAGTTATTATAAAAAATTTACACGTGACCCGACAGTTAATCGAACGACACCTGATCGAAATGACACTTAATCAAAATGACATTTGATTAAATAATAAAGGAGAAAATTTACAACTTTGAATCTATCCCAATTTTGTCAATTTTTTATCCCAAACACATAGTACTTTAAATCTGCCCGGTTTAGTTGATTTTTCGTCCCAAAATCATAAATCTCTAAAAGTAAGATCTTTTCTGTAAATCTGTCTCTGATTTTGCAAGAGGTCTACAAGAGTGGAGCCATGGCACAATGCTTTCCCCTCTAAATAACTGACTACTTAAAAACAATGCAAAAAAATGATAGCAATAAGCATTTAACGAAACAACATGACAAAAGATCTATTTGGTGCCTCCCAAAAAATGCCTTGCTCAGAGACCTTGTTAAAAAACCTTACCTTGACATTGGCAAAAAGTTATAAAAAATAAAAACAAACTGTCTTCTTACTGTTGGCTTCTACTTTTTATGAATCTAATTTACAGTAACAAAACGATTGTTTTAATCGCAGAAACATACAAAAATAAATCTTTTTTTTTATCAACTGTCATTTCGATCAAATGGCGTTTTGATCAAATGTCGCTTTGATCAAGTGTCGTTTTGATCAAATGTCGTTTCGATCAAATGTTGTTTCGATCGAGTGTCGTTTCAATCAAGTGTCGTTTCGATCAAGTGTCGTTCGATCAACTGTCGTTCCATCAACTGTCGTAGCACCGGGTTTACAAACCAAAAACACAATTACTATAAAAGTTAAAATAATGTAAAAATCTTTTTTTCTCTTCACTTTTTTACTGCTCTATTGTCTTTTAATTGGTCTGCATATCCTTCATTTTTCAAAGGGGCAGGTCACCATTAAACTCCTTCCTCCCATGCATATGTTTATTTTTTTATTTTTGAATTTCATCATTGCTTGAACTCGATTTGAGCCTTTTTTACAAAAACAAGGACTTGACCCAAGTCCTCAAATCAATAGCTGTTGACTTGGAATTGGTTTTGTGTGCTTAGTAAGCTAAGCTATATGCAATGCATAGAAACGACTTGGAAAAATGATTTTAAAAATTTGAATTTCGTAGACTGAAATTCATGCTTTCATGGACTTATACTAAAATTACATCATTTTTGGTAGTCTTGGACTTGGAATCGGTTTGAGCTTTTCGAAAAGGATTCGAACTTGGTTAGAATTTAATAGTTATAAGTTTTTGGAATACTGTTAGCATGCACACAATCTATTAGACATATATTTTTAAAACTTTCCCACCACTACATAATGAACATTTGTGCCATGGTCTTGATAGTCTGAAAAAATAATAATTTTGTAAAAATATATTTCAACCAAGTTAAAATTGATCTGACTGAGAAGGTAGGCTACTACCACATAGACAAAAATCTGATTTTTTTTTAAAAGTAAAAACAACTTTGCACTGATTACATAGCAACAACAACAAAAACAATTTTTTTATTGAATATATATATAACAATAACAATTAAGCCAGTCGAGCAAAATAATGTTAAACCTCAACAATTATGCCGATTCCACAATGTAGGCTACAACAAATTTTATCACAAGAATTGAAAAATCTATGGCCTAAAACATTATTAGAAGGAGAAGCTTTAGTTATGGTTTTTCAACACAAAAAAGATGAAGAAATGCTAGTAATATAAACCTTTATGAAATATGAATACCTTAAATTTTGCAAAAAAAAATTTAAATTATATTTGAAAGCTAACAAAGTTTGTAAAAAATAAAATTTATGTTTGCTTTTGGGCAAATGGATCAAAAAAATACTAACACAAAAAAACAAATTTGTTAATGTATTAATATATTATAAAACAGCCTATTATTTATTTAATATTTTTACCTTATCCTGCTTTAATTATATCTATTGAAGATTTTTGTCTTGAAGGAATAGAAAGGCAGCGTGGTCGAGTGGTTAAAGCACCAGACTAATGATCAACATGGTCTCAGTTCAAAACCCACTTGCGCCATTCTGTTGTGTTCTTGGGAAAGACACTTTACGGCACTTTCCCCTGCTTGGTGGTCTTGACAAGCAGTTCTAAATTACAGTCATATTGTAGCGGTTACTGGTTTATATAACTCTAGCTACATATAAATTCCACAAAACTTTTATAAATCTTCTTTTTATTCATAAAACAACAATCCTTTTTAAACTCAATTATTCTTAAAACCAACTCTGATTCAAACTTTTTGACATGTGCTTTTTCGCTGAACAAAGACTCTCTCGTTTCTTATCAAAAAGAAAAAATGAATAAACGAATAAAAAAATACAATTATGTCAAGCGTGAAAATGTAGTAATCGCCACATATCTCCCCCCCCAAGTGGTATGGCCGCAAAGAGGCAAATACCACTGAAAGAGAAAAAAAAAAATAATCGATTGCAATAGAAAATACGACAAAATTCTACACGCACTGACAGAAGCAAAAAATCACTATATACAAGCAAACGCGCAAAAATGCAACGCGTGATTAAAACGTCGAAACAAACCAGACATCGAAAAAAAATGAAAAAAAAAATAAAAACTAGTCGCGATAACGTATAGGTTTTGTAATTAGTCTGCCTCTGCGAGAGTAAACGCGATTAGCGGGGAGTTCGTCTAGGTCTTCCGCAAAAATGTCCCCATTCTCACTCGAAGATGTGGGCGAAAAAGATCGAGTCTCGGCAGATTCCTCCTCGACTGAGGAGCCAGTTGGAGATATAGGCTCAACAAAGGCCGGTTTTAAACGATCAATTGATACGGTGTCAGTGTGACCGTCTTTTTCGATGACAAAATATTTATCGTGTCGTTCAAGTACAAAATGAGATCCCGAATAAGGTCGTTGCAACGGAGATTTTACACTGTCAATGCGAACAAATACTTGGGAACACAGAGAAAGAAGTGGGTCGACATAAGTTTGTTGTTTTTTAGGATGACGTGGTACAGTATAACGTAATGTGTTCATGAAAGAACAAAGTGTTTTAGCATACTGCGAAGCTGGTTGGACAGTGCTTTCCTCGGACAACTCTACAGGAATCGAATTTTCAAAATATTCCCCGGGGAGTCGTATAGAAGTCCCTAAAGCCATTTCAACTGCAGCACACCCCATATCCTCTTTTATGGCCGATCGCAAGCCTAAGAGTACAAGACTCAAATTTCGATACCAAAGGTCGGGAGAAGATTGACATTTCAATGCAACTTTGAGACTGCGATTGAATCGCTCGTTTAATCCGTTTGCAGCCGGATGGAAAGCTGTTGTGTGACATAATTTTGAACCCAAAAATTGGCACATTTCTGTCCAAAGGAGAGACGTGAATTGGGCCCCTCTATCTGTAGTGATTATTGTAGGAGATCCAAAACGGGCCACCCAATGTAAAAGAAAAGAATCTGCACAAGATTGCGCAGTGATATTCTTCATGGGTATGGCCTCCGGCCAACGCGTAAATCTGTCTACAACTGTCAATAAATATTTGTAACCAGAAGAATCGGGAAGAGGACCGACGATATCGACGTGTACATGTGAAAATCTGGCATCTTGGGTTCTGAAATGCTGTAAGGGTGTAACTTGATGTCTGGTAATTTTTGTTTGTTGGCAAGAAATGCAGGTACGGCACTTTTCAGCAATATCTCGTCTCATATTCGGCCACACAAATCGCTCTCCGATGAGTTTTTGAGTAGCCTTAATGCCTGGGTGGGAAAGGTTGTGCATGCGCTCAAAATTTGTGGTTCGTAATGAATTTGGAATGATGGGGCGAAATTTTCCCGTACTAGTGTCTCCAAGTAACAAAAGGCCTGAATTAGGAATCGCACGTTCACATAGTTTTAATGAAGTCATCGATTGAGAGAGCTCGCGAATTGATGGATCGTCCCTTTGTGCCAAAACCAGCTCGGTATAATCTGTGAAAGAAGGCGAAAGAGCAGCAGTCATTTCAGGACGGCTCAAGCAATCGGCAACCACGTTGTTTTTTTCTTCAATATGTCTAACGTCAGTTGTGAATTCTGAGATAAACGATAGGTGTCGAGCTTGCCTGTTACTTAAAGGAGTTTTTTTTCTAGATATAGCACCAACTAATGGTTTGTGGTCCGTGTAAAGAGTAAACGGACGGCCTTCTAAGAAGTACGTGAAATGATGAACTGCCAAATAAGCTGCCAGCAATTCTTTATCAAAAGTACTATACCGTTTTTGGGCATCAGAAAAGGCGGCTGAAAAGTACTCCAATGGTCTGTGTGAACCACTACTGTCAATCTGACTGAATACAGCACCACAGAATTTATCGCTTGCGTCTACAAACAATGCTGTGGGACTGTCTTGCTGAGGATAATTTAGTAGCGTTGCATTACTCAGTGCTACTTTTATGTCCTCGAACGCAGTTGAGGCCTCCTCGTTCCAAGAAAGATTTACATTGCGACCGGCAGGAATCCCCTGGAGGAGAGAATTTAAAGGGGCCAAAATTTTTGCGCATTGAGGAATAAACTTTCTATAAAAATTGACCATGCCCAAAAATCGCCGTAAAGACTGGGCGTTCTGTGGGATCGAAAAAGAATTTATGGCATCAACCTTACATGCAACAGGGGCGATACCTTTGTCCGAAACGATATGCCCTAAAAAGCGTAGCCGATTTTGGCCGAATAAGCACTTAGCTGCATTGATGATTAATCCGTTGCGTTGTAGGCGCTCAAATACTTGTCGAAGGTGGGCTCGGTGCTCTTCAATGGAAGACGAAAATATCAAAATGTCATCTATATAGACAAAGACAAATGGCAAGTCTTGAAATAGAGAGTTCATAAAGCGTTGGAATGTTTGGCCAGCATTAGTTAGGCCCATAGACATCTTTAAAAATTCCCAACTTCCGGCCGGTGTGCAAATTGCAGTTTTGGCAATATGTTCTGGGTGAATATTAATTTGGTGATATGATTTAAACAAATCGATGCTGGAAAATATTGTGGAACCGGATATATTTTCGGTAAAGTCATGAAGGAAAGGAATGGAATAAGAGTCCTTGACGGTTACTTGATTTAGACGCCGATAGTCTCCTAGTACTCTCCAAGATCCGTTAGATTTTTTTACCATATGAACGGGAGATCCCCACGGGGAGGAACTGGGTCTAATTATTCCCAATTGCTCAAGCTGACTTAATTCCTTTCTTAAAACAACAAGTTTTTCGGGAGAAAGACGGCGTGGCCGCTGTTTGATGGGTGGACCGGTTGTTTCAATGTAGTGAACGATATCATGTTTTGGAGGAAGCCTTAAGTTCGAAACAGAGAACACCTCGGGAAATTCAGCTTCAAGAAACTGATAATCTCCTAAGTTGTAAATCGGAGGTTCGACATTACACAAACTAGGCTTAAGTTCGGTATTAGATAAAAAAGAACAAGGATCACGACACTTTTGTGCATGAGAACCAAAACGTTGATGAAACCAGCAGAATGATTTAATATTTGCAGATTGCGGTATGTGTTCGGGAAATATCAATCTTCCTTTTCTAGGATCAATCTTGATATCAAAGTGCGATAAAAAATCTATTCCTATAATGGGTTTTAACGTCTCAGCAATGCAAAATTCCCAGTTTAAAGGCACAGGACCTCCCAGGTCAACAGTAATATTTTTGCAACCAAACGTAGGGACAGAGCTTCCATTAACAGCAGACAAATAATCCTGCGGATGATCTCGAGAATTAGGGTCCACAGGAATTACAGAACAAGAACTGCCCGTATCAATCAAAAACTTCAAATTAGTAATGGAACATTTTATGTACAGTAGTTGCGATGTGAGAGTTGAGCACTCATTATTTCCTCCGGTAAAGTCGCCTTTCTTTACCGGAGCTATTAGTTTAAATGATTCTTTTGAGAATGAGACATTGCGTCGTTTGCATGCCAAGAGCAAGGGGATATGCATTTATGAGTTCGATTGCCATAACGGTTGTGGTAAAAACATAATTCATTCTTAGAAACTGTTGATGTGGGTGCGGAACCTTTATTACGCTGGTAGGAGGTAAACTTTTCAAGCTTTTGATTTAATTCGTCTACAGCGTCCGACATATTTCCCAACTGTTTATCAAAATACTCATTGACCTTGTACTGCGGTTTTGTCGATGTGATATTATTTACCTTTGATATAGGAGTAGCAGGCTGAGATTTCGCCAGAGAAAGAAGGCGGTCGGCATGTGCAGCCAATTCATCGACCGTGCCTTGTTCGTACGAATACAACGCAAGCCTGGTCGGAGTGTCCACCGACTGCAGTACGCGAGATTTAAGTATGTCTTCCTGGAGAGTAGTCGGTTCACAATAACGGGATGCGAATATGGACCTAAGCCGGGCCAAGTAGTTTGAAACTTTGTCATCGCCGCGGAGACAATCGTTTAACGAGGTCTCTAAATCTTCAACGCCTACATTAGAATATAACCGGAGGATAGCAACTTTCAAAGTCGAATAAGGTTTTACCGTGTTAGATGTTTTTAATAGGTGTGCCACAGACTTAAATACATTGGCGTCTCGAGATAAGGTCGTGACAAGAGCTAAATATCTGGACCGTTCTGATGTCATATTAGCTTCTTCAAACATTAATTCGATAGTAGAAAAATAAGCGCTGGCGTCATTCTCCCAAAAAGGTGGCAAATGTATATTCCCAAAACTATTTGCGGGCGAAAAAACGTTATTATTTCCACTATTGCCACTTATATCTGAGTTTGTTCTATCACTAGAGGGAGCTCTTGTAGGGGAGAATGTTATTGGGGCAGGCCGCGATATGTCAGGCCCCGCTTCGTGAAACCCACATTTGGTTTGATAGTAAAAAATCAAGAATACAAAATTACAACTTAAAATGATTAACGCAGTAACTAAAGCACATAACGCCAGATAGTAGAAATACATTATGACGTCACACTATTAAATCAAGCTTAAGGTTAAAAAAAACTGCTTTTTTTTTCGCAACTTTTATCAATACAATTAATAAAACTGTCCGCCAAAAACTAGTTAAAAATTGAACATAAATTTAGCACTTACAATTATATTACAATGACTCGCTTGCAAAACCACTAAAAGACTTACAGTATCTTTTTGTCTATAAGTTTATAAATTTAATGTTCTTCGTCTCGCTGGGCTGAATCCTCTTCTATTATCGCTGTTGATAGTTGAGTAAAGCTTGTTAATAAACTTCAAAGTTATGTTGATAAAAGCGTCTTCAGTGTATGAGATCACGTCGGGGTCACCATTTATGTAGCGGTTGATGGTTTTATATAACTCTAGCTACATATAAATTCCACAAAACTTTTATAAATCTTCTTTTTATTCATAAAACAACAATCCTTTTTAAACTCAATTATTCTTAAAACCAACTCTGATTCAAACTTTTTGACATGTGCTTTTTCGCTGAACAAAGACTCTGTCGTTTCTTATCAAAAAGAAAAAATGAATAAACGAATAAAAAAATACAATTATGTCAAGCGTGAAAATGTGGTAATCGCCACAATATCTCTATTAAATTACTAGCGGACAGCAATATCTTGGCATCTCCGGAAGCAGGTCGGGGTAATTGCTTACCCTATGTATAGCGCCTCCGTCGCTTTCCTGCGAGTCAGGAGGATAAATATAGAGACAAAAAATAAAATAAAATAAAAAATAAAAAATATGCAATGCAAACTTGCAATAAAGCTAGCTTTAAACTAAAATTGTAAAAATAATAAAAGTGTTGTGAAATATTGTCAAAACCATTTAATGTTATGATTGTTTGTGCAAGATAGACCAACTGATAATCGAGATTATACATTAAAAATAATAATTAAAATAGATTTGAATGGGGGTTTACATAATTTTAATAACCGGTTCAGCGAACTCATAATATTTTAAGCAATGGTTTGTCCAAACCGTTGCGAACCAGCCGAATCCCACCACTGCTCACGCACCGTGTATATTACATCAGCTTACAGACTACATATTTGAGTGACATTTTTTTCACAGTCTGTTTGACCTTTTTTAAAAAACTGGTCTGGCAACTTTGACTGCGTCTTGTTTAGGTTTTGGGATTTTCCCTACCGCACGCATTGACGTTTGTGTGCATCAATCTTAACAACAACCAAGGTGCGAAAAAGCGCAAAACTTGCATAATGGGTTTTGAATTGCTATCTTCTTGGAACCTTTTGCAAAATAAACATAATCCTTTTCCTATTTCTACTTCATCTCGTGCTTTGGATCATTTGTTGGGAGGAGGAATTCCCCTTGGATTTGTAACTCAAATAGCAGGCATAAATTAAATTAAACTAATTAACTTTGTTTTGATGTTTCAAAATTTAAGTTTTAGTTGATTTTTTTGCTGCAATATTATTTTGGGTCTTTTCAAAAAGTCACCGTAAGCGATTTTTTTGGGTGAAACTAACCCGGAATACCCCTACAGCACTAAAATGGAAATAAAAAGAAACCAAGAGGAAAATAACTTTTTCAAAAAGTGATAGTAATCGCAGGGGGTCTGAATTAGTTTCATGAACAAAAATTGCTTACAGTGACATCTTTAAGAGACCCAGAATATTAATAGATGCAAAATCCCAGAGGATATGCAATATTGTAAATAGAGCTGTAGTAAATAGTTTTCACTATTGTTATATCTATGTAATTTCTAAATTGTTATAGTGCCTAAAGCTTTTTGAAGAGCTTAGAGCATGAGTTTTGGATTTGTATTTTTCAAATTAAATTTAATCAAGTACATATCTAAATACTACACATATTTTACTTATTTAAGTTTGTGGTTTCCATTAGTTATAATACATAGGGGAAGGTCAGGTTAGTTGTTATGGGTTTTACTTAAATTTGGATAATTTAAAAAGTATTTGACATGGAAATGTAATTAATGGTGCAGATCAAGTATTGTTTACTGGGCTATTTTTTATGGAGTTACACCATCTGGCTATGTCTGGTTTTCTTGTATCATATCTTGAAATATGAACACACCCTATCAGGTTAGTTGATACAAAGGAAGGTGAGTTTACACCTTTGCAGGTCAGTATTAGATTAGATTGATGCAGTAGCAGATTAGTTGATGTTATCAGCCTATAAAAACTTCATGTTTTTCCGGCTTTTAACTGTACAGTTTAAGAAGCGCAATAAAATATATACTCTGGTTTTATCAAGATCATAAAATTTGCTGGTAATAAATTTGTATCGATCTAAAACTGCTGCTAAATTTTGGAAATAACGATTGACATTGTGCTTATTAAAAGCAGATGCATGCCCAAGTGACTTCTGGAGTTTTACTAGACAAATTTTAAGACAAATTTTATCTTTGTTTGAATCTTAACTGCCATCTTTTTCTATTTTTTTTTTTAGTGTTTTAGTCATGTCCTGTTTTTTTTTGCAATTTGAACACATGTCCAAAGTGGCCCAAAAATTTCTGACATTTTAAGCTTTTTAATGGACAAATGATTTTCAAAGTTTGTAACAAATCATAAATGGGGCAATATGAAATAAATATTGGAAATGAATAATTTGTGAGATCTCAGTTCTATACTGCCATCAAAATTGTCCAAAATCAACTATGCTAACAATAACATTGTAGAAAAAAATACCTACAATTACAATTTAAAAACTATTACACCTTGTAGCAGTAATTTTAAAAACTCTTAGCTTGGCAGTAAAAAAGATTATTGCATCATAATCAATCATTTTTGTAATCGTAGTATTCCAGTGCTATTATGACTTACAAGTTTTGCAAAACTCATCACAAAAAAGGAGGTCTATGATATGGTAAAGAGAACTACAAATAGTTAATTAATAATCTACACAAGCAGTAATCAAATTTATTTTAAAGCATCTGAGTAAAATGAAGACCTTTTTTGGTCTTCACTTGATTTTAAAAGATTTATTTTCATGTGTCACTTGATTTTAAAAGTTTTAAATCTTATTTAGAAATCTAGTCTGGAAGATGACTGATGAAAAAAACAACAAAGTTTTCACTTTATTTGTAGATTGTTGGATAAAATTTTTGAGCTTTTTGGTTGCTATCAAGAGTATGTTTATATTTTTAAAAATTGCTTTTTAAGTTTTTTGGAGCAGTGGTTCCATGCTCTTGCTG
The DNA here is from genome assembly GCA_963680785.1 of Diplosoma virens. Classification (NCBI taxonomy): domain Eukaryota; kingdom Metazoa; phylum Chordata; class Ascidiacea; order Aplousobranchia; family Didemnidae; genus Diplosoma; species Diplosoma virens. Next base: position 37,925,938 of record OY796882.1, on the reverse strand, counting down.
ACACCAACCACAATTGTCTGCTGTGGACATAGCCTTTGCCTAAAAAGACAATACCTGCAAGGCAACAGGTTGATCTATTTAATCCACAGTTGGAACCCTAACAGGTGCTCCTACTCTAGGTCAGAGTGGTCCTGGGAGTAATGGAAATTAAAGAGTAACTCCACTTTTGTTCTTACTTTAAAACTGTAAACTGAAGCCTTCCCATTGGATATAATTTAAAATCATACCCAAAACTAGTGGGAAACTATAAAGGGGTTTTGCTATCTTGGCAATAGGTTGAATGTGAGCAGAGGATGTAAAACTGCAGTAACTGCAAGAACAAGATTGAGATGGAAGAAATTCAGAGAGTGTGGTGAGATACTGTTCAGAAAAGTATTCTCTTTGCAGATGAAAACAAAGGTATATAAAAGCTATATAAGATCAGCTATGTTATAGGAAAGTGAAATGTGGTGTTCAGAGAAAATGAAGTAGCTATTTTGAGAAGAGCAGAAAGATTTATGGTGAGGGCAATGTGCAGTGTAAAGTTGTTGGACAAGAGGAATGCAGAGGAGCTGATGGACATGTTGGAATTGAAGGAAGCAGTAAATAAGCTGGCAAGGGTGAATAGTACAAGGTATATGGTCATGTTTTGATGATCTGAGGAAGATGTTTTCATAAAGAAAATGGTACATGAAGTGGTGCAAAACACAAATAGGGCTAACCAAGGATGAAATGGAGGAAACAAGTTGAAAGAATCATGAGAAGAATTTATTTAAGGAAAGAAGATGTGGAGGATTGATGCAGGTGGAGAGAAGGTGTAGGAAGAGTTGCAGCAGTAGTAGGATGCATCCAATCACCTCCATTCACAGGGGATATTTAAACTGAATTAGAATTTGATTGATTGATTCGTAAAGACTATGTTTACATTGCCATTTTTTGTGGCAAGCAGGTGTGAAGCACTGGACTAATGTTTCTTTTTAAAAAAGTTTTGTGGCCCACTGAAAATCACTAATTTAGATAGAACCTATAGTTATAGCATAAGGGGGTTTTTGTTTAATTCAATAAGTAGAACAAATGTACTGTGCAATGAGACACATGATGTTATTGTGCAAGGACAAAAGATGCAACCTACTCTCCCTCCACAACCAAATGCATTGCTTGCATTAGTATAGATTAGTAATGGAGTAGATGATTGTTTTGTAAAATTGTGGAGTGGTTTGGGTGGATTTTTTCTTGCATTCAAAAAGATGTTAAAATTGTGTCACCCCCTCTTAGGCTAGTTGTTTCCTAGATTGTATGGTATATATGTCTGTTGATTTTGTTTAAACCTTTGGAGGAAAAGCTTCTCGGGTTAGTTGGTTCTCTTACTGCCCACATATTTGTTGTTTAATGCAAACAGTAAAAAGTGTGCAGCACACATTTGAGCTAAAAGCAATGCAAGAATACACAAAACTTACTTACTTTTGTGAAAAAAAATGTTAAACTATTACATATCGAAATTACTAATAATTTTATACGGAACCAGCTAAAAGAATACAATGAGCTTTATGAGAACAATTTTTAAGGTGGGTCTACTGGATACTTTTGCTTTGGCATAAACCAGAGCAAAACTTTATTTTTTATTCAGTTTCCTGTGCTTTCATCCCAATAAAATAAAGAAAAGTATAGTTTTGCTCTTGCCTAAGCCAACAAAAGTATAGTTTAGAGCTGTTGTAAGAGCTGGCAACATATATGAGCATGAAAACATGCATTCAAATTGCTTTCAACCCACTTAAGTGTTTAAAAGTTTATGTTATAAAAGAAAAAAATGCCCTATACTGAATCAAACAATTCTAATAAAGAAAAGTTTTAAGCTGTTAAAAATTATTTTGCTGCAATACCATTAATAGTGAAAATTAACTGATTAGCAAAATTATTAGTTTCTGATAAAAAGTTTTTCATTTTTAAACAAAAACTTTTAAAGCAATTTTATTTGAACTTAGATGATCTGTATGGATTCTATTCCTTTTAAAAAGTAATTATATTGTTTTCAAACATTCAACTTTCTTACAAAATGCACAGTATCTATTAAATTTTTTTGATCCTTGGTTTTAAAAACTATAAGTATTGTGAAAATGTTTAAAAGAAAAAAATTTAAGTAATGAATGTTATGTTTTTAAGGAGAAAGTGGTTGTGGAAAATCTCAACTTTGCTTTCAGTTGTCCCTAAATGTTCAAAGAGAAGAATATGGATTGAATGGTGAAGTTGTTTATCTTGACACTGAAAATGCTTTTCAACCAAAACGACTAATAGAAATTGCAAAAAAAATAGAGAATTATCAAGGTACTTTTTTTTGTTTATATTTTTTACAGTAACTCTTGTAAGTTGTAAAGGTTGCAGAAATTTTTATGCTAAGAGTTCGTTGTGCACTGAATTTGACATGCAAAAATTCAATACTTTGAATATTTGCTCAAGCATGGCATATTTAAAAAAAAACAACCAAAGAGGCATACCTCTTTAAATTTTTGAAAGATTTAGATTTTTTTTTTTTTGTTTATTTTTAAGCTCTATCACACTCTAATAGAACTTAAAGTTTTTCAAAGTTCATCAACAACACTAAACTCCCAAAAATCATTCGAAGTAATTTGAAGCAGGAGATTTGGTATGTATGGAAGGTTTTCTGTAGTTTCTACTTTCAAAAAAATATAATACCAAGATTTTGTACTGTGATACCGTACCTTTTTGTGCCACTTATTTTTCTGAATTTTCGTTCTTAAGCAAAACCAAATGTGTGCTGAAATAAATATCAGTAGCAGTAGAGGTTATGCTAATTTTACTTTTAGAAAAAAACAGGTAGCTCAATCAACCAATTACTTTATTTAATAAAGGAAATCAACTTGATACAGAAGGTGTTGAAAAATTTTTTGGCAAGAAGACAAAGTTTAGAAAAATGGCACTTTTATTTTACCTTTCTTGCCAAAAAATCTTTTGAAAAGTGTCCTTTTTTTTTTTATAATTGCAGAGACAGATCTAACAAAATGCTTGTCTTTCAAGTTTTAAAAGCACTTTCTGCCTTCCTGTGCCTCTGCATTTTAAAAATATAACTGTGTGTGGGCCAATCACCCTCTTTATTCAGGACCCTCACTTCATAAAACATTAATTGAATTTACACTTAATGATTAGAACAGCAATGGTATTGATGTTATCAACTTATCAAAAAAATAAAAACAGCAATAACAAATACATATTAAAAAAATTTTCAAATGCAGTTCAATTATACTGTAAGCAAAAGGGTTAAGTACTATTACATTGAAACATTATTATCTTGATTACCATATTTTTTACATTATAGGACACACTGTATTATTACGGGGTTCTCAATTATTGGGTCTATTTCTTTACTTAGCCCATACATATGGCACACTGTATTAACCCTTTTGAGGTCCAATAGCCAATATATCAACTCTTGAAAAAATAGGTTGTCTGGTCCTAAAGCTAATATATTGGCCATTATTCAAAAGCATTTTGGGGACTTTTTGAAATAACCAATAGAATAAATCGAACCATAACTCTTTTAATTTTTTGGTAGTCTTCAAAATGAAGTCGATTTTATCGGAGTCATAAGCTTTTCGTGACGCTCTCATCAGTGGCAATTGCGTCAGTGGCAAAGCTCAGCAAGTGGTTAGCAAGCCTCTTGGAACCAGTATTAAAGCGTTTCTTGACCCATTGTATTTGTGACTCATTTACGTTGCTGATGCTATTCAAAACTCTAAAGATGCTAACGATCTTTTCATGTGCTCCTTTGACATCTCAAGCCTCTTTTCAAACGTCCCACTTGAAGAGACCATTCATATCTGTGCAGATGCCTTATATTGCAATGATTCGGATGCACAACCACTTATTTCGAAAGCTGTCTTCATTGAACTGATGAAAAGTGCCACATCTGGAGTAGAGTTTAGCTTTAACGACATCATGTACAAGCAAACTGATGGGGTTGCAGTGGGTTCACCACTAGGCCCAGCCTTAGCTAACATCTTTGTTGGGTTTTATGAAGAAAAACTTTTTTTTCAAAAATCAAAACCTTCCACATATTTTAGGTACGTTGACGATACATTTGCTATGTTTTGCAATGAAGAAGAGTCGGATAACTTTTTCAAACAACTAAACTGTCTCCATCCTTCTCTCAAATTTACCTTTGAGAAAGAGAAAAATAATTGTTTACCATTTCTTGACGTTAACGTGGAACGAACAGCTACCGGTTTTGAAACAAGTGTGTATAGAAAACCTACCTTTACTGGACAGTACTTATGTTGGGAATCTTTCAGTCCCACTAAAAAAAAAACAAACCTTATATCAACTTTGGTACACCAAGCACTAATGATATGCACGAAATCTAAACTAAACGAAGAAATTAAGCATATCAAGAACATTCTATTGGACAATGGTTATCCTGAATCAATTATTGACTGCAACATTTCCAAAAAAATTGCTCAGTTTTCTATGTCCAAACGATTTGGTCCTGAGAAGTGTCCCGTATATTTGAGAGTTCCTTGGATAGGGAAAGCTTCCATTGGTCTTGATAAAAACGTCAAAACAGCTGTTGAAAGCTGCTATGGCTTCGTTACCACCAGAGTTGTATTTACATCGAAACGCATGTTGCCTGTAGCCCGCAAAGATGTTTTACCTACCACACTGAAAAGCTCCGTTGTTTATGAATATTTGTGCCACTGTGACAGTAGGTACGTAGGACAAACATCACAGCGACTACAAGATAGAATCAAACAGCATGTTCCTAAATGGCTACAACAGCAAGCGAAGCGCCCTACATGATCTCAACCTGGCAGATCCTGTAAGCTAAAACGTAACAATCCAGATTGTGACTCTGCCATAGGACAACACTTGCTTGACAATGAGCAATGTGCTGCAAACTATAACGACAAACGTTTTAAAATTCTTGCTGTGGCACGCAACTCATTCCATCTATGTCTACTCGAGGCAACTTTTATCAAAACCAAACATCCGGTTTTATGTAAACAAAAGGAATTTGTTTACACATTAAAACTTTTCAAATAACCTAAGTTGCGAGTAACAGTGTTTCTCCTGGGTAATTGCACATAGTGTGTTTCTCCTTTTCGAGATTACACTGTGTTGCACCACACTGCAATTGTGCCTTTCTCCTTTCCGAGACTGCAGCACCTTTCTCCCAACTGTTGAGACTATAAATACCTTGATTTTCTCTGGTTCGTCCCATTTTGATGCGATTGCCACTGATGAGAGCGTCACAAAAAGCTTATGGCTCCGATAAAATCGACTTTGTTTAAAGCGATATTAAAATTCTGTACCACAAAGAAGCTCTTTACGTCTTTAAAATGACTGTTTTCTTCAGAATTTTTTGGCCAACTCTCATCAGAAGAATTTGTTGGCAAATGATGAACTTTAAGAAAACCATGGTTTATATAGTATTGTTAGACATTGAAAGCAACGGCACCTCTGATTGGTAGAAAATAGCAAGCATGCAATTGGTTGTGCACTTACTTGTGCTGCAAGTGAGAAAGCTTCAATCCATAGATGAACTCTTTCTGGCAACAAAGAGAGGGTTCAAGAGACTCTATGAAGGTGACTTTGAGCATTGCCAGATGAAAAGATGATCATTCTGTAGCTAAAATAGAGAACTAGTTGGTATCAGATTTTTTTGCTCAAATTTTGTTGTCTAATAGATGTTGACCAATAATCAAATCATAAACAGGTGCATTTTGAGTGAATTTACATTGACGTGTTGGGAGATCTTTATGAGCTTTAATTTTATTTGTAATAAATTTTGGAACATGTCAAAGTTGTTCTTTCCAATCCATGTTCTACCAACTAGTATCAAAAGTTCAGGGTAGCAATCAATGTATTTCTTTGTCAACACAGACAATAAAACTATCTAAATATGAAAGTATAGAAAAAGGGATCAAAATTTTCACACTTGTGAAAATAACTGGGATTTTATTCTTTTGCCTCTGACTGTATTTTAAATATGCATGACTACCATGTTTAATATAACCACTGGAATGGATGGAGCCACAACTGTTTTAACTTTTTGGTTGTTTTTAAAAAAGAGTGTTTACTTGCGAATTCTTTCAGCCAACTCTCTTCAAAAAAATTTATTGGCCAATATCAAACTCTCTAAAAAATTCATTGGCAAATGAAAAACTTTATTGCTTGCAGTGTAAGTTAAAAATTTGTTGTCTAACAGATGTTGACCAATAGCCAAATCAAAAACATTTACATTTTGAATCTGTTTCTGATTTGGCTATTGGTCAACATCTTTTGTCATTTGAAAAAGTAACCACTCCAGGTCAGACACAAATAGGACTGGGGCCGAGGGTTTATCCTTTTACTACCCCAGGCTGCTGTACTGCTTGAATCAGATGCTGGCAGTGATGTTATTAAGCCAGCATCAGGTTTTGTCATCCCAAACTGTCAGACCTTGTGCTCCATGTGGTGCCTGATGTATAAGGCATGCTGTTAGAACATGGTCTGTGGTTTGTTCAGAAGCGCCACACTCAATTCAGTGAAAGAGCGAGACTCCATTTGTGCATGGACAAATGGAATCACCCAACACCAGTCTGCAGGCAGTTGAGCTTAACCCAAGCTGCTTGGGGTAAGCCCATCCCAACAGGCCTGGCACTGGTTTAGGGCACAAAAGCATGAAGCCTGGAAGCATTTTTGCAGTACTCTGTTTTCCATTTGTGATTTGTCCATTCAGAGGTGTGGATGCCAAGTCTGGTAAGGTTGTCCAAAAGATTTCACGCAGCTGGCACAAACGGGCATCTGGATCTTAGTCTTGCTTGACGAGTATCTGAGGTCAACATCTGTTAGATAACAAAATTTGCACAGAAAAATTTATACAAACTGATTCTTTATTTTAGCAACAGAACCATCATCTCTTCTTCTGGCAATGCTCAACTGACTGTTTAAAACTCCCCAACTGAGTGTTTTAAACTCTTTAAACAGGTTTATGGTGAAGATGTGATGTTGTGGATGCAAATCTTTGAATAGCACAAATGTTTTGAGAAAGGCTGCAAGGAAGTGGAGAATAATCCCAAGATGGGATAACCTTTCACAATAAAGACAGATGAAAACATCACTAGAGCGAAGCAGCTGGTGCAAAGTGATTGCAGGTAGACAATACAAATGATATCAGATGAACTGATTCCAAACGGAGAATCAGTGTGAACGATCTTGCTGCATGATCTAGGGATGTGAAAGGTATGTGCCAAAATGATGCCCAAGATTTTGTCGGAAGACCGAAAGCAGAACCAAGTCAAATTTTGTGAAGACATGCTGGAGAAAATTAAAGACGATCTGGATATTCTTGGGCAGATCATCACTTTCCAATAAGATTCTGGAACAAAGAGGCAAAGCATGCAGTGGAAGACTGCAGAATCATTGAGACCCAAGAAGGTACATATGTCAAAATCAAAAATCAAGGTCATGCTGATTGCTTTTTTTGATCAGAAAGGTATAGTTCATCACAAATTTGTTCCTGAGGATGAAGCAGTGAATCAGCACTTCTACCAGCAGGTTCTCATTCACTTCCATAACTAAGCTCAAGGCAGCAGGCAGGAACTGTGGCGTGACAAGTCATGGCTTCTCCACCATGACAATGCACCCACACACAAGGCAATTAGTGTGAGGCAGCTCTTGACCACCCTCCCTATTCCCCAGATTTAGCGCCTTGTAACTTTTGGATTTTTCCCAGGCTGAAGGCTGTAATGACAGGAATTCATATCTCATCTCTAGAAGAAATCAAGGCCTCAGTGATGAGAGAGCTAAAGAGATTCAAAGAAGAGGATTTTACCAAGTGCTTCTATGGGTTGCAAGATCAAATGCGAAAGTGTATTGACTTTGAGGGGGAGTACTTTGAAGGGGCAATTCAAAAATTATCAAAATATCTTGTATTAAAATTTTTATAATAACAGTCTGGTTTCTTTTTTGTCACAACTTGTATATAGGTAATTTTTTTTTAAACTATAACTTACTAAAGCTGTAATAAACATAAACTTTGTAATGCCTTTTTCCAAAAATTTAGACATTCTGAACACTGGGATGAAAGTTAAAATTTAAGATGTCTGAATAAATTATATACATCATTGTTTGATAACAAAAAATAAACCTATCTAAAATGATATTTTGTCACAATCACACATATAATCATTGTTATTTTGTTATTTTTAAGTTTTAAGACTTGCTATTTAAGCAATCTCTAGACAAGCAGAAAAAAAAAAATTTTTTTGAGGGTCAAATGCATCCCCATGATAACCCTTAACAGTTGAGGTATTTTTATATTAAAAGATGGTGCTACTTTGTAATTTTTGCATTTGGTCCTTGTTTTGAAATAAAATAACTTTCACAACATTGCAGTATTCTTACTCAAACTTTATCAAGTTGTAGTGTAGTAGGCAACTATCATTTATAGCTAACTTGGGCTTTTTCTTTTTTGTTCAAAAGCTACAGGCATTCAAAATTGAGCCAATTTATGTTTGGCATAAAAAAGTGGCAACTCAAAACTTCCCATAATGCAAGACTACTATTGTGTTGCTTTCTTTATAATGCTTTTATTTTGTCAGTAGATGTGATGATATTTTTTTCCCTAAATGCTAGTGGTTAAAAAATTAAGATGCTGAAAAATAGATGGCAAATATTGTAACTTTGCAGTCTAAAATTCACCATGGAGAAGGTTACAAAAATGCAATTGTTTTCTTGCTTCAAAAAATGTGATAAGTTCTTGCCTTAACTTGTTTACATAGGTAAGTATTTTGCCTTTTGAGAGCCACCTCACATTGGTGTGTAAAAGTAGCCATCTGTGATGAAATTCCATATTGGTGCCAATCTTTTCAAATAACCATGATTTACCAGTGCATCTTTAAACAATTTGATCTAAGACCTCTCTTAAATCCTCTCCTGATGTTCTTGACATCAAGGTCTTTCTATGAAGGAAGCAATGAGTTATAATAACATTCTTGTTTTCTTCCTTTATGAAAGAAGCAAGACCCTTGTTGCAGCCTATCATAGAAGGAGCTCCATCTGTGCAAATCCCTACACACGATTTCCACAATAACTTTTCTATACAATAACTAAACATGATTTCACTAATTATACACAATAACTCTACATGATTTCCACAATTTACAAATAATTATTCAGAGTGTTAAAAATGTGCTCACCTTTTATCATCAAACTTAATTCTTTAAAAAAAATTGATTTTTAATTTGATTTTTGTTAATGAAATGAAAAAATGCTATGAGTTGTCATTTGTTGGTAATGTCAGTTGACTCATCGATTTGCCATGCAAAATTAAAACACTAGAGTATATTACCACACCTTTTTTTTCAATATCAGAAGACATTTCTGAAATACACCTGTAAACAGTATCAGTGGACAACGGTATCTTGCTTATTTTTATAGCTGCTTCATTTCTTAACATTTTAGTGATAGATAGGTGACTCATGCAAAGTATGAACTTTCATGTTTTGAGTGATCAGTTCTGAGATTTAGTAAGAAGCATTTTGAGTTTTATCAGAAACAGTCATTTAGCTTTATAAGAATCAGCTGGTTTTTCTTGCTCTTCAGACATTCTTTTTAAAATACCTGGTAATCTTATGTTATGAGTTTGTCCCTTAAAATATATCTTGTGGGTTTTGTCTTGTAAATAAGAGTGTTCACTTTTCAAATGTTTTCCTCTTTACTAAGAAGCATGATTCATTTGATGTTTTTATTCAACAAATTAAACATACTGGGAATGGATTATCAACATTTCTAGTTCCAAAAAAGGCAAGACTTAATAACTTTTATTATATAAACAAGTTGGTCATGATTTTGCTTTCTTACTGGAACAGCTTTTCACACTTCACTTTCAAGATTACATTCATCAATGTCACCCTTCTTTTTAAGAAGCATATTCATTGTTATGGATGAATAAGACAATTATATCAAGGGCGATTATTCTGAAACTGGTAAAAGGCATAATATGTTTACTCTTGAAACCAATTTACAAGACACGACTTGTCCAGTCACCAATGCCTATTATGCAACACTTCCCATTGCCACATGATGAAGGTTAGCGCTAAAGTTAACATGCTGTTTCAGTCATGTTAATTATGTGTTTTAAACACATGTAAAACTTGCAGATCAGTATCTAGTTGCAAAAAAGTTATTTATAACTTTCATAATAATGTCACAACAAAAAGATCATAGTGTTTGTTAGGAAATGGTATAATATAATCTTTGCTTTTTATATCTGGACAGGCTTTTTAGGAATTCTTTGGAGCACACCAGGAAAAGCTCTAAGGCACACTATTTAAGAACCACTGCTTTAAAAGTTAAAAAAAAGTTGTTTGGAGGTGTTTTGGAGTTAAGCATTTTAAATACAAAAAATTTTTTCTGCATTAATTATAAAAGTATTTTTTCCCCATAAATAATGTTAAATTAATAACTAAGAAAAACAAAAATTTGGTTCCAAATACACTGTATTTTTGAAAAAAACAAGGTGCTTTTCACTGCAGCATTAGTTTTAACTTGGATTGAAGAATTGAACTGAAAACATCCAACTCTGACTTTTTAAAAACTATTATTTATGTGACTTTGCATCCAGGCTTGAATAAAAAATATCTGTCCATCTATAACTTCTTGCTTTTAAAATAACTCTCTATCCAATCTTAATTTTTTCACTGAAAAAGATCCTATAGCATATTCTTTGGGAAGAAGATATGATTTTCTAAAAATTGAAAAATATATATAGAAGTTTTTCAAAATTTTTAGTTGTTGTTCATCAAGAAAGTGCTGAATGATGTCAAGTCAGAGCAGTTAGATAATGCAAATTTTAGACCACAAAATTTTTTAATTTAGCATTAATTTTATTTTATTTGTCCCAACAGGTTTCACCTGCTTGGGCTTGTCAGAGGGTGGTTAGAAATCAAAAAAACAAAGTGAAACAATAAAAATACAGTTTAAACAAAGTGCTTGAATGCCGGTTGCCAGTGAAAAAGAATATATATATTTTATCAAGTGATATGTACTCTTTCAGAATCAAGTAAATTTTTTTACAAAGTTAAGAAAATTGAGGGTGAATCTGCTTTTGGCGCTTAACTGACTTTAAGAAAAAATGGATATATTTGATTTTGGCAATGAAGGGTTAAATAGAAATAAAAAGTTATGTGCCTCTCAGCTTTTCAAATAAATTTTGTAGCTAAATCATATAATCAACGGCTGAAAAGTTTTTCCCTCAAATATATCTAAAATTAGATATTTTTGTTACCAAGTCTCAACTTTGACTTACTAAAAATATCTCAACCCAGCATTTTCAATTACAGGGTGATTCAGCGAAGTGTGCACAAATAAAAACTCATCTTTCGGACTTATAATTAGGTCAAATGAAACAAGTTATATGCTGTGAAGATAGTAAATTTAATAAGCTTTCAGAAAATATACAAGTTATTCAATATAACCCCCTTTGTTTTTGATTACTTTCCGAAGTCGTGGCAGAACCTGGGCACATGTGGCACGCACCACTTCTGGGTCAATTTCGTCCCATGCCGATGTCAATTTTCGCTTTAGAGAGTCCAGATTTGGATGAGAAGTACGGCAGGCTTTTGTCTTAATAATATTGTCTTAATAGACCATAACCCAAAATCCATAGGGTTCAAGTCTGGTGAAGACGGCGGCCAAAGCTCTTTCTCCCAAAAACCTTTGAAATTGCATCGACACCAAGCTTGAACTGAGTTGGCCGTGTGGGAGGTTGCACCGTCCTGTTGAAGAGTAACTCCTTGTTCTCCGACTACTTCTTGGACCCAGGGAAGGACTTTCTTCTCCAGCATTCGCCTATAGACGGTCTGGTTTATCTTGACCCCTTCTTCAATGAATATGAGAGAAGTTTTCAGCCCTTTTGATGTTGCGCCTGCCCATACCATTACGGAGGCGGGTTTTTGTCTTCTGAAAGAGCTGCGACGCTCAACTGGGACCATGTTTATGTCTGGAAGCCAAATCCTGTCATTTTGATGGTTATGGACAGCTTGAACAGTGAAAAGTTTTTCGTCTGTCCATAAAACTTGAGGCTGCGTGCCATCGACAAGTTTCTTGACCAAAACCTTTGCTCTATCGAGCCTTTTCTTCTTAGTGGCCTCCGACAAGAGATGTCTTTTGGTGAACTTGTATGGGTAGCTCTGGAGATCATCCTTGAGAATCCTTTGCATGCTGGACACGCTCACAGAGTAGTCTTTAGCAAGTTGTCTGGCACTTCTTGCAGGATTTCTCCTCAACTTCTCTCTGACCTTTTTGATCAGTTTCTTCGTCCTTACGGTTCTTTCAGGGTCACTCCTGATTCTTGGAGCACAAGTCCCAGTGTCCTTGAACCTTTTCACGGCTTTATAAACTCCTCTACGGCTTACAACCTCCTTCATGAACCGGAAAATTTCACTTGGTGGGAGCTTCTTCTTGCAATACTCTTCTATCACATCATTGATCGTTTTATTTATCGTTTATTTTTACTTCAAATAATACCAGATTTTAAATTTTAACTCTTAAATAATAAGAAACTGAAATGTTAATAATTGAAAGTTAATAATGGACGAAATACATGTACATAAAACTAAGAAAAGTATTTGTGCACACTTCGCTGAATCACCCTGTATAAATCACTAAAAATTTCTCAACTCACAAACTCTGCCTCATTAAAAATCTTCAACTTGTCCTAATTTTGACTTTACCCCAACTCACCAACTCCAAATCTACAACAATAGTTTCAACTGATGATAAAAAAAAGTAATCAATAAATATTGCTGCTTTTTGCACCTACCAAATTGAAATGGCTTAGAAAAAAGTCTATAGCCCTCCTGAAAGAGCTTTGTGGCCCTCTAGTTACAAAGTGCTGTCTTAGCTATTATGTTCATATTAAAATTTAAAACAATTTAATTTATAAAATCAAAATTATTTTACAAATTGACAAAAAATGGTCACTAACTACTTGTTTTTACGTTGTTTTTAGGTATCAAGTTTGCTAGAATGCCTGACTGTGATTATAGCAAGTTTTTATCTAGAATTTATGTTTTTCGATGTATTAACAGCATTCAACTTTTGGCTGCATCTCAACAATTATTTGATTTTGTTAAAAAACATACTAAGGTATTTATATAATTTAGCTTTTGTGATTTTTTGCAACCTATTCACTTTTTTTCTAGGTTTTTTAATAAAAGAATTGTTTTTGTAGTCCTATGATTTGATTAACCACTAATTGAACCATTTAAAGCAATTGCTCATTAATGGTTTAAATCATTTAAAATACCTTTAAAAAACAAAAAACAAATTAATGCTAGATGATGATCATAAGAATACTCCCAATACTTTTTTCCATCTGTTTCACCTTGCCTGCACTCTTCTCTTTACCTCCCTCTCACAACTACCACTTTCTTGCACCATTGATCCCAAATATTTAGATTCCTTTACTCTTGGCACTTTTGTGTCCTCCATCTTCACTGTTTCTTCATCATTTCCTCCATTTATGCACAGATATTTGGTCTTTGACCTACTTACTTTCATCCCTTTTCTTTTCAATGCATACCTCCAGCATTTTAGTCTCCATTCCACTTCTTTCCTGGTCTCTTCTCCAATCACAATATCATCAGCAAACAGCATTGTCCACTGTGGTTCTCTCCTTACTTTGTCTGTTAGCCTATCCATAATTACTGCAAACAGAAACGGACTTAATGCTGATCCCTGGTGCAGTCCAACCTTAACCTTAAAACGTTCTGTAGTTTGTACACCTCACCACTGTTTCACTTCCCAAATCCTGGACAAGTCACACATACTTTTCCACTATTCCTGATTTTCTCATACAGTACCACAGCTCTTCTTTTAGGTCTTACATAAGCTTTCTCTAGGACCACAAATACACAATGTAGCTCTCTTTGACCTTCCTTGTACTTTTCCATCAACATTCTTAAGGCAAACATGGCATTGATGGTTCCCTTTCCTGGCACAAATCCATATTGCTGTTTATTGATCTCTACTCTATCCCTTAGCCTGGCTTCAATAATTCTTTCCCATATCTTCATTGTATGGCTTATCAGCTTTATTCCTCTGTAGCTTCCAAAGCACTGTGCGTCTCCTTTATTCTTATAGATTGGTATAAGCACACTCCTTCTTCATGCTTTTGGCATCTGTTCACCCACTAATAGTGTGTTAAACAGTCTGGTCAAAAACTTTATCCCTATCTCTCCCATGCACTTCCAAACTTCTACTGGCAACTCATCTGGCCCAACTGCTTTACCTTTTCTCATCCTTTTCAATGCATTCGTTACTTCTTCTCTACTGAACCAATTTACCTCTTCGTTAACCACTTTTGCTTCCTCTGTCCTAAAGTCTCTGTCATTTTCCTTCATCAGTTTCTCAAAGTACTCCATCCATCTCTTTAACACTGCCTCCAAACTTACCATCACATTACTGTTTTTATCCTTCAAAAGTCTCATGTGCATCTTTCCCTGCTCTGTCTCTCTGCCTAGCCAATCTGTACAACTCCTTTTCATCTTCTTTTGTTTCCAATCTAGCATACAAATCATCATATGCATGTCCTTTCATCATTGCAACTGCCTTCTTTGCCTTACTCTTGTTTTCTTTGTATATCTTTTTAGTATTTTCATCTCTTATTTTGTCCCATGCTTTTTTTGTCTCTTTCTTTTCTTTTATGCTCTCCTGAACTTCCTCATTCCACCACCATGTCTCCCTATCTCCTTTTCATTTCCCAAATGTCACTCCCAGTACAGTTTCAGCTGTTTTTTTAGCATTTCGGCTGTTTTGTCCCACTCATCAGGTAACCCATCCTTGCCTCCCAAAATCCTGGTCACCTCTTGTCTAAACACTTCTTGACAGCTTGTCTCCTTCAGTTTCCACCATTGTATTTTTGGCTTTTCTCTGTCTTTTTTTGTTATGAGAGCTATTTTGCATACCACCATACAATGCTGCTTTGTGATGCGCTCATTCACCATTATTTACAATTGCACATTTTCTTCAAGTCCCTCCTTCTGCACATCACATAATCTACTTGGGTACTTTTTCCAACACTTTTATACATCACCCTGTGTTCATCTTTCTTCTTGAAATAAGTGTTGAACAACTGCCGAATTTATCCTCTTTGCAAAATCCACAACCATTGATCCTTCCTCATTTCTTATTCCAGCAGCTTACCTCCCCATTATTTCCTCATTCCCAATGTTTCCTTTGCCCATATGTTCATTTAGTTTTTCACCTAGAACTATTCTCTCCTGTTTTGGTACACTTTCTATCAACCCATCCAGATCTTGCCAAAAATCATTTTTCTCCTCCATGCTGTTGTTAACCTGTGGAGCATATGCAATTATTATGTTTGGTATCAATCCTTTACCTCTAGTTTTATGGCCATTAGTCTGTCTGACACCCTCTTCACCTCCAGGACATTTTCAACCAGTTCCTCTCTCACCACTATCCCTATCCCATTTTTTCTTCCAATTTTAAAATATTATTTCAATATTTAACACCCTGCCCCCTAAATTATTGAGGCACCTCTAATTTATGACAATGAAATAATTTACACATTAAACAAACAATACAGTAATCAAGTACTTGTGTCAATAAAGAACATCAACAACATAGCACATTATTTTTTGTGCAATTGTTTTCTTCCCTTGTCAAGAAACCTTCAAGATGCACCATCGTTCTGACATCACGATTGAACACTCTACCATCTGATAGTACAACCTTTGGCGTACAAACAAACCCATTCTCATCTGGGTAGACCTCTTCAATAACAGCCTTTGGAAATTTCCGCCTGCCTTTGCTTTTGGAATCCGTTGGAAGAATCAAGTCTCCCTTTCTTAGGTTTGGCATTGCTTCCTTTCAGCAGTGTCTAATTTGCAACCAAGAAATTTACATCTTGAGCCAGTGTTCCCAAAACTGCTTGGCTACTGTTGTAACGTACTTGTAGTTTTGTTGTTATTGATCTCTCTTGCTAAAGTCATGGGATGGTAGGTCTGGATGCAGATTTCCCGTCAATATCATCATCAGCATCAATGCCTGCCAGTCCTCCAGTTCTGATGTTAGTTTGGTTATTGGACAGTAATTCATCACAGCTTCCACTTCGCATAGCATTATCAAAAGCTCATATTCCATTAAGTTTTGTTTCTTCAATGCAGGGACTGCTAACAGCTTGTTGTGAATTATCAGAGCAAATACAGCTTTTAAGCTTCTTATAGCTCTTTCCCAGCTTTCCCAGCTTTTCCCAGCATGTCGATTTTTTGGAACATTGAACTACCATTGAACGTCAACACTCTTTTGAGATAGGCAAGTCGCCATTTGGCTTTGGTCAACCTCTTCTGGAATCTTGGGAGTTGGTGTTCGGCATCTTTTGATTTGTTTCGATTTCAATAGTTTTTTTAGCTCTGTATCGCAGCCTTTGTAGTTTGTGCCTTGATCTAAATATAGGTATTGGCAGCATAGTCCATGGCATGACATACAACACCAAAAACATTGTAAAAACACATCAGTTGTCAAATCATGCACAACTTCAATGTGACATGCACATGACACCATACAAATAAACAAAACTTCCTAATGCTTTACTATACTTCGGCTCATTTGTACTGCAATAGGCTTGAATAGATCAACACCAGTATGCTTGAATGGATATTTGGGTACATTCACCTGACATTTCGACACTTCTTATTATTTGCCCCATGCTTTTAGCAGGTCTAATTTTGCAGTATTGACACTCTGCAGTATACCTGCAAATTGTGCTAATACCCCTACACAATTAAAAAGTTTGCACAATTTGTGACAATATATAATTTGCACCAAAATGACAAGACATTTTATGATAATATTTAACAGTTCAGAACATGACCACTTTTGGGTATAATATATTGATGAATTGTTTCATCAGGCAAAAAAGCATTTACAATTCTCCGCTCGACATGCAAAACTCGTGTACATTGATCAAAATAGGGCAATAAATTTTTAATTTCTGACAATTTTGAGCATTCAGATCAATAACAATGTTGCAATGTATATTCAAAGTTATGGTTTGATACAACTTTCATTACTCTTTGACCAAAATATTTTTCCTGGCAAATGCATACCAGTTCAATTTTGGCTAGTCGCCTCTTGTTGCTTCAAGCAACCAATTTCACATTTTACATGGGATAAACATCTTCTCTTTTTAACTTTATACAAGACATAGTGATATCTGTAAGCAATCGTTCTTAAGCATGTTTCGTATTCTGAGTACAGGTCAGGTACATTGCACAGGTACTCAGGCACACCTGCACATTCACCTTTTACTCTTTCACTCTTTCACATTCAAACACTCATGTTAGCACACATTATATGGTCCATGGTGTCCAATGTGTTTTTTCTTAAAAATAAGGGACCATTAAAATACATATTGTCATTATTTGCATCTTATGGGTTTAAGCCACATGAGCAGACATCAGCTGGATTATATGACAAACTCACATGTCGCCACTCATCTCCACCACATAATTGCTTAATATCATTTATTTTACAAGATACATATTTAGTTAACCTTCAATCCATCATCTCAATCCGATTTAACGCAACAGACAAATCTGTATACAGAAGACATTCATTCAACGGTAATTTAATCACTTGTTTAATTTGATTGTGCATTCTTGCACCAAGCAAGGCTGCAATCAATTCTAACTTGGGGATGCTTATATTACTTTGCTTTGGTACAACCTTAGCCTTACCCATAACAAATGAAACATGGTATTGGCCATTTTGTCTCATCTTTATGTATGTTACACACCCACATCCCTTTTCCAAGCTATCACAAAATGTGTGTAACAGATAGCTCTCTGATTTGCTTTACCAGAGACTCTGCCTAAAGAATAACTTTTGAAGATTGGGTAACTCATTCAGCCATTTATGCCAACGTTTGGCTACATCTGCACGAAGCAGATCATCCCACTCTTTGACCTCTTCTGCCACCTCTTGCAAGATTCTCCTGCCTGTAAGTAAGTAAGGGGCACAAACACCTAAGGGGTCAAATACTTGTGTGATTGTTGCCCAAACACCATGCTTTGTACAAGGTTTTTCTCTTATATTTACCCCGGAAGACAGGGCATCAGCCACCAGATCCCAATGCCGGCCAAAAACTTTACACTCAGACACTTTTGAGTCAGTCAACTCTTTACAAGCATCACCATTGGCAACCCTTGAGCTATCAATACACTTTAGCACCTCTGGTGCATTAGCTACAAACTTGCACAATTCAAACCCACCTGACCATAGCAGTTGCATTAATTCTTGAGTGACTGTTCCTGCAATCTTTGTGTCTGGACAAGAAACCAAACCATCATCTGCATAGAAGCTATCTGCTGCTGCATTCAACGTTTGGGTCGACACTCCAACAACATTTTCATGTACAGTTTTCTTCAGGCAATAGTTTGCCATTGAGATGCTGCAATTCAAACCATATGGTAACTGTTTAAAGCGGAAGGTTACTATTGGTCTCTTAAGATCATGGTCTTTGAACCACAATATCCTCAACAAATTTCTGTCTTTTTTGTTTATACCACACTGAAGAAATATTTCTTTTATGTTGCAAGTAAATGTGACAGGAAAATGTCTAAATTGTATTAGCATGTGCCACAATCACCTTAAAGTAGAAACAAATTTAATGAGGAACCCTCACCCTTGGCCAAGGCATCATACACAAGCCTTCTCTTTTTATGGTTAGTAACAAAATGAGGTATGTAATATACTCGGTCAATATTATCATTGTTACCATCCACAGGCTCTATTTTATTTGTTTTAATCAATTGGTCTATAGTGTTAACATAAAATTGTCTGGCTTCTGCATCTCATTGCAGTAAGTTTTTTTGTTTTAATAGTTGAGATTCTGCCAATACTTTGTTGTTGCTCAATAAATCCTTATTTGTTCTGAGCAGTAAGTCAACACTAAATCGGCCATTTATTTTTTACAACAGAATCATCATACATTTGGTTACATGTCAAATCATTTTTCGATGGCATTACATCATCATTATTGGTTTTTACATCAAACTTGGCATAAAAATACTGATCAATTTCAGCATGCAGTAATTCACATGAGTTTACATCATCATTACAAATGTAAGCCAACTCACCCCAATTCAATGTCATTACCTCTCATCAATTACAAATTATTGTTGTGAATCTTGGTACATGTTGTAGTATCCTCATCTGCTGCAACGTCTTTTTGGCAGATCAATTCAGTGGTTCTTACTAGCACCCAACCCAAACTGGATCGCTTAGCAGTAACATGTGATTCAGTGCTATGCTTCACTTGCTGCATGTCCAGCAATGCCTCATAGTCAGTGCCAATTATCAAATTAATTTCAATATTTTCTAGAAGTTCAAGTACCACTCCTCTTAAGTGAGGATTTTTACTAATGTCAATGTCTATCTTTCCAACAGGATTATTATACCTGCCTACACATGTCACGCAAACTACGTTTGCCAATTGATACAGCATGTCCGTATGCAGACTTTTAATTTCTAAATTAATGTTAAAACAAGTTTCCTTTGTTTTTGTGTTAGACGTAGCAATCATTATGTGTACGCTGTTGTTATTTTTAATTCGAACTCCTAACATATTTGCTAACCACTTTAATGCTAAAGTGGTATCACTCTTAGTGTCTTGAAGACAAATTAGCAATAACAGTCTTATCACTGCCAGTTAATCTCACTTACACGGGTAATACAGGAAGCAATTTTTTGTCTTTGTTTATAAGCACATTGTGACATTTAACTCTGTCTATCGCCTTGCCTTCACTATTGTCTTGGGAATGATTGTGGCTTTCTCTCTAGTGCTAGCACTCTTCTATTTCTGCTAGCACTCTATTTTTCTCTAGCTCTACTTCTTCCATTTTGACATCAGTTTCAGCCACTAATACTTCTTGTTCTGGGATCAAGTCGGATTTTCTTGATCAACTAGATCTCAAACTACTTTTCTATGAGCTAGATAAGCATGACCAACTCAGCTTACTACCAGTATTCTTTTTTAAAGTTTGTCTCAGATCATTGGCTAGTCTACCCTATGCAACCTGTTACAGTAAGTTCCTTGTGGTCTGAAACTCTGTGTGGCTGTCTCCGGAAATTTATGCGTCCTTCTTTTGATTTAATTTAAATTTGTATTAATAAGATATAAAAACGATGCGAAATAAGATGAACGAAATGAGATGTATGAGGGCTGTTTGAAAAGTAACGGGACTGTGTAAATAATTATTTTATTTGAAATGCCACGTAAAAATTACAACTTGTCCCCTTCAAAGTAATCTCCTTGAGCTCGAATGCACTTTTCTAATCTCTGCCACCATGTTTCTATGCACTTCTGGAAAGATTCCATTGGGATCGCTCGTAGTTCCTTCATTACGGCTGTTGTTATGGCTTTTGAGTCTTGAAAACGGGTTCCTTTAATGACTCCCTTGAGCTTAGGAAACAAAAAAAAATCACAGGGAGCCAGATCTGGCGAGTAGGGTGGTTGTTCCAGCACGGCAATGTTATTTTCTGCAAGAAATTGTCGTATGCTTAAGGCATTGTTATGATGAAGCAGCCATGACTTTGTCTCCCACAATTCTCTTCTTTTCTCCCTTATCGAACGCATCAAATGTCGCAAGATGTCTTTGTAAACATTCTGGTTAATGGTTTGGCCCTGTGGCAAGAATTCTAGATGAACAATTCCATGAACATCAAAGAAAACAATCAGCATCACCTTAATTTTGGACTTGAACAGCCTTGCTTTCTTGGGTCTTGGTGAGGATGCACTCTTCCATTCAAGGCTCTGCCATTTGGTGAGTGGATTGTACTTGAAGATCCATGACTCATCACTGGTAACAACTCTACTCAGCAGATCTGGTGTAATTTCAAGTTGTTTCAGGATGTCTTGACACACTTGCACATGATTTTCCTTTTGCCCATCATTTAGCAACCTTGGTACCATTTTCGCACAAACCTTCCTCATCCCCAGATCTTCTGTAATGATCCTCCACACCCTCTCACTATTCATGCTTAACTCATCTGCTATCATTCTAACAGTAAGGCGGTGGTCACTGTGCACTTTTTCTCTCACACGCTCAACATTTTCGTTTGTTCTGCTTGTTGTTGGCCTTCCACTCTTAGGATCATCTTCCACATCCTCTCTTCCCTCTCTGAACCTCTTGTGCCACTCAAAAATCCAAGTTCTTGACATCGTAGCATCTCCGTAAACTTCTTGGAGCAAATTGAATGTTTCAGTTGGAGTTTTTCCAAGTCGAACGAGAAACTTCAAGTTGATTCTTTGTTCAATGCTCATTATTTGTTAACAAAAGAAGAAAAAAAAAGAAAAAAATATTTACTAAATAAATTATCCCAAAACGAACTACAGTAAAGCACCTTTCAAGAAAAGCCTGTAAAAAAGCATATGGTTTTCACAGAATGCTGAAACTACATTTTTACAACCACAAGACATTGTGCCATCTTAAAAAACAAAGCTTTTATCACTGTTGCAAGTGTTGTTTGTGCAAAGCATACAGTCCCGATACTTTTCAAACACACTTCGTATATGAGATTGACGAAAACAAAATGGACAAATGAAATAAAATGGATGAACAAAATCGGACGATCGGACGTTCGGACAGTTTTCTATAAATAAACGTAAACACTAATAAATAATGCAAAAGAAAGACTTATAAACACTCACCAACTGTAGACTGACACGGAGCAGACCAACAAAAACTAACAATATCGAACAGTATTTCTAACAGTATTATAAACAGCTCAAAAGCCTCAACAGCACTCCCAACAGCGTCAAACAATATTCCAAACAGTGACTCTACCACCGCTACTCAAAGGCTGAAGCAGCTAACTGAGAGCTCTCCTCACAATTTTACACCCAAGTTATGGAAAAAAAGTCAGCTCAAGGTAACAAAAAATCAGCAAAGGTCAGCTCAAGGCAACAAAAAATCAGCAAGCGAGTGCCGTGAAATAATGAAGCATTTCAAATTAAATGTCAAACAAAAATTAAGTAAATTAAAGGCAGAAATAAACCTGGGTTCACAGATCATTGACAGAACACAGATTATTGGCTAGTCTACCCTATGCAATCTGTGCTTCCTTTGACAACCTTTTTAGCATATCATATTGCATTTCTGCTAATTCTTTTCTGTCAACATAATCTTCAACTTTTAATTGGAGATCTCCTGGCTTTATCCCATCTATATACAAATCAACTGCATCTACTAGACAATGAAAAGCTGAAGTTACCTTCTCAAAGGCTGGTTCAACTATTTTCCTGTCACTATCTTGTAACACACTAGAACATGCACCCATTGCTTTGTTAAAGTCGCAATTTAACTCTCATCTCTCTCTCTCAGTGGGAAAATATGTTTCTTCGGTCATTATGTTTATTTCTCTCTTATCAGTTTTCTATTTTAATTTCACTATCGTCACAATGTTACTTACTAATGATTGACTGATCAACGCAGCACAATGTTAATCTCTACTAAGTCAATTACGATTAATTTCGATTAAACAGCTTACAGCTTCAATCAAATTTCAAAGTTACTTCGATTTCAAAATCAATCTCAAAATAATTTATTATATATCTCCAAACAAATTGTTTATGATATTGAATACTGGGTAAAACGATTGAACATGAGTGAGTGGGGATGTCTGATCTGTCTTTCTAAATTAATTCCTGACTCACCTTATTAAGTTTCTAATTCAAATGTGATTTAAATTTAGAGATTATATTATAAAAGAACAAACGATTAATAAGAAAAAAGGCAAATTAAGAAATTAAATTTTGGCAGATAAACATATGTAGAATATGCATCAATATTATAATATTACAATATGACGGCATTAAACAATGTGGATCTTTCAAATTAACAACAGCTCAACATCCAAATTTATAACCAAGAAAAACAGATTAACATTTTGTTTACACTCACAGCTCTTGCACTGTCTCATTTTGATGTCCTTCTGTGATTCCGACTCGAAAATAAAAAACAACTACTAATTTGATCACATGTTCTAGCCCTAGTCAGTTTTTCCAATTTTAAAATATTATTTCAATATTTAACAACTACTATTCCAGGCTACTTCAAAATTAATTACAAATTATCAAGATAAGACCAAAGAAGTAATATCTATTTATAATGTTTTACGTGATAGTGATTATCCAGATTGGTTATTAAATAAAATTAAAAAAGAAATTAAGCATAAAAAAGTGTGTAAAAGTGATCACATAAGTAAAGAGAAATATAACTATGTCAGTTTACTATATATCAAGGGTCTTACTAATGAGGTGTTTAGAATTTTGAGAAAATTCAATATTAGCATTTTTTATATATTTACCCTTAAAGAACAATTGGAAAAATTTTACCTAAACTAAAAGACTCTGTGGATGCAATATATAAGCATGTTGCAATTTATAAAATTCTTTGTAAAAATTGTTCTGATGTACATATTGGTGAAATGGGCAGGTGCTTTGACACTCACTTGTCTGAGGATAAATGTGATTTGAAACCTATTAATTTGGCTAAATTGAAAGAAGATGAGTTGAATAAAAAAACTGCATTGGTTAAACATTGTTTTAAATGTGATCATAGGATTAGTTTTGTGAATTTTAAAATATTAGATTTTGACACTGATTATAATAAACAAAAATGTTTAGAATTATTGTATATCAATAATACAAAAAATTCTATAAATGAAAAAGATTGGAATGTTTTTCGAAAATATACAGTAATATAAAAATCTCATAATGAATGTGGGTTTCAACTAGTTAATTTTTGTTTTGTTGCACAAACTTGTTAAATTGTTGTGTATGGTTCACCTTTCACCATTGTGTTCATTAGTTTTGTTTTTTGCTTTTAAATACTTTATGCATGGTTTGTGTTTTTTTTACCTGAAAAAGTCTGCTCAATGTAATGGACAAAATGTTGTGTTACAAGTTTTTCTTTAAGAAATATATTATGCCTTTTGTTGTATTTGTTAAAGTTGAACTTGGCTCTGATTGTACCAGAAAAACTAATTAATATTAAACGAAGTAATATCCCTGGTAACAGTGTTTAGATTATAATTCTTTTTAAAAATTATAGGTTTTTTTTATTGAAACTATAAAAAGGTTACACATAAAGTGCACAAGTGGATTATATTATGAAATTTCACAAACTTTAAACATTTAGTTGATTTACAAAAAGTTTGCCAAGACATAATTATCCAAGTTTCCATGCCGAAATATGCTAGTTATTTGTATTTGATATAATTTTAAACTAGCTAAATGCCTAACATTTTACAAGTAAATAATATTAACTGATTTGCCATATTTAGTTTTTATAACATTAGAGCTGCACTTATCTAACTTAATACAGGTAATACCAGTTGATCTGCCAGTCCTATGAACTCTTTTCAAGTAAAGCAGAAAATGTAAAAAGTTTAAATATTTTAACTTTGAAATTTTTTTGCTAAGCATGAAAAATTTTGTGCTTTGACGTTTCTCTTATGCTAACTAATTAGTTTCATCTGAAATAATCATTTGAAATGGTCCTTCTGACCCACGGCAGGATTTCTTTTGGTGGGTTTCTTTGTTTCCTGACCCCTTTTGGGTCCTGACTGACCCTTTTGGTCACCGAGTTTGTTGTTTCTCCCATCCATGATTATGCAACATTCTCTTTATATGGCTCGGATGTGTATATTTTATTGTGATAATGTATCTTTACTACCTTTTGCATTTTGTATACACTTTTATTTTTTTATTTAAAAAAAAAATTTAAGTTAATTGTTTTCTTTTTTCTCTCTTTTTCTTTTTTAAAAAAATAATTAATGTACAGTAGCTACTTTGTTTTAAAGGTATGGTGACCATGCACAATTGACGTTGTGCGTGTAATAACATATATTGTTTAGCCCCTGTTTTCTATTTTGCAATCACTATTTCTATAAGAACTTCAAAACATAATACCTTGATTGCAAATAAAATTGAATTGAATTGAATTGAATAGTTTTCTACTTTGGTTTTTTGTACTTTCTGTGACACACTTCACTTTTTTTACATCTGCTTTCAGTTAGAACTGACCTTAATAAAAGTTGAAGCAGGACACATGACAAAGCTTATCTAGAATGCTTTCTTTTGGTGATGCAGCAATGAGTGAACACCTCCTTTGCTTGGTATCATTGAACAATGCTAGTTCTTGCACTTTGTTCACTGCCATGGCTCCTCCATGAATCTTCTGTGGCACTCTCTTCAGACAGTGTTTTACAAGACTTTCTTCCAAGGTAAATGGCACATGAGGTATTTTTAGTGATAATACGATGATAGGTTGATCAGAGAGTGGCACCATTGATTGTTTGAATTAATGCTGTTTCTCAGCAAATGGTTGTGCTTGTTGTTTGAAAAATGATGCTGACTTGTTTTTGTGTTCAAAATATTTAGTGTCTTTGTACTTTTTCAGTTTATACTTTTCTATTGATGAATTGTGCTATATGACCTGGCAGAAAACACAGTGAGCAGAAGGGTAGTTTTTGTCTAAATCTTCAGCAAATCCCAACTCAGTAAATGCATCATTCCATTTTTGTTTTTTGCACAATTGCTGCTTTTTTTAAACATTTTTGTATGTTCATTATTTTCATTTCTTGCTGTGTTGCTGCATCTTGCTTATTAGAAATAAAACCATAATTCACTAAACTCATAGGTTTTAACTTTAACTTATCATGTTACTGAATAAAATGCTGTAATGTTGATAAAAAATAATGCATTAGGCTACTAGTACTCACAATTTTAGTAT
Organism: Diplosoma virens; assembly: GCA_963680785.1. Taxonomy (NCBI): domain Eukaryota; kingdom Metazoa; phylum Chordata; class Ascidiacea; order Aplousobranchia; family Didemnidae; genus Diplosoma; species Diplosoma virens. The sequence goes on along the minus strand of OY796882.1, from coordinate 37,900,142 downwards.
ACTAGAATCTGATTTGAATTATTGCACATAACGAAAAAATGAAATAAGAGTACTATTGTAACAGTAAATGGTGTTGAAGTTGCCAATTGCCACAAAGTGAATAGTCGATTAACGCACTTCTGACTTCAATGAAATGAAAAGTCAATAATAACCAAGGAAATTATTTTAATGAAAATAAATAGCAAACTGAAGCGTTAAGAAGTGTTGAAAAGTGGTAATGTGTAAATGAATAAAATAAACTAAAAATTAAACACAAAAAGAAAACACATAGTTGTCTTACCAAGCAGTTCATGTTGGTGCTGACTCAGGAGGAATAACGGGAAATACAATGGCAGTTATCAAAAAACTACTCTAAGTTCACTCAAGACTTCAACCAGCTGCCCACAAATACTGCTGCTGGTCGCCTCACAGTTTGAGAAGAGTGAAAAATCCAAACAGGGTACAACAAATTACTCTAAGTCTACTCAAGACTTCAACCAGCTGCCTACAAATACTGCTGCTGGTCGCCTCACACTTTAAGAAGAGTGAAAAATCCAAACAGGGTACAACAAATTACTCTAAGTCTACTCAAGACTTCAACCAGCTGCCTACAAATAGTGCTGCTGGTCGCCTCACAGTTTGAGAAGAGTGAAAAAGGATGCAACAAAGCCAACTCTAAATGAACATGCTGCAGACATGAACTGTGCTCCGAGATGAGATTAACTAAATTAAAGAGTAAAACAAAAAAGATACTGGCAGCAAATGCATGTTCAAATTATGATCAGAAATTCAAAAAAACAAAGCAAACACGTGCATTGGTAATTTTCTACAACTATATAACAAAGTAATGCTATAATGAGAGTGGAGTTTATGCAAATGAGAATGCTTTGAATGATATGTTGCAAGACACTGAAGAATTAAGTAAGAAATGAGCTAACAATAAAGATGACTGGTGTTGAACTGTTGAAGTAATTTTTGAGAAGTAAAGACTGAGATTGAGGTGGTTTGGGCACATTGAAAAGATGAGCAAATAAAAAGCTCTAGTAATGGCCATAAAAATTACAGTAAAAAGTAAGAAGAAATAAGAAATACATAAGAAATGATGGATGGAGGTTTTTGAGGAAGACATGAAAAGAAGAGGGTTACAACAAGAATGGGAAAAAAAGACAAGAGTGAATGTGCAGCATCAGAAAATGGCTAACCCCTGTCAGCAGGAAAAACATGCTGTGTCCCTTACTTAGGAGGAAAATGTATAACAATGAAGCTTTTAAATGTTGCTTTGAAGTAAATTGAAACTTTTAATGCAGCCTACAAGGATAAATTTATCTGTTAATGACCTTAGTATTCCCTTGTTTTTTGGAGGTCTGGTAGTGAAAAATTGATTTTTCAACAAAAAAAAAATGTTATAAACTAATTTTAATCTTTAACAAAAAGCAAAGAGCCAATGCAATTGAAAACATTTTATTTACAAGCTGATGTTTTGAAAGTTAACTTTTCTTATTGTTAAAGCAAATTAAAGTTCTTTTAAAAAACAAAACTTAAAACCTTTAAACACTGTTATATCACAAGAAAGAAAAAATACAAATTTAATTACATGTTAAATAAATAGAAAGGGATCAAACTTTGATCAATGTTTAGCAATGGTTTTTGATTTTGTATTAATAATGTTTTTTAATTAATAATTTATGGCAATTGTCCAAATGTGCTAAAATGCAAACTAGATAAAGGACAAGGTGTAGCAATTTTGGACAAAAAATCTTATTTAACAAAAATGGAAAAAAATTTGAATTTATTTTTTTTATATTTTTATCTCTGTACTTATTCTCCTGAGTCACAAGTAAACAATATTTAAAGCAGTAACCATTGATGACAATTTAATCAATCTTTCAAAATTTCAAAACTTTCTATACCACTTAAGAAAAAACAGTAATTTGAAAGAAGAAATTTACCATCAAATCAAACCTATTTCCGCCATAACACCTACTCTATATGGTGTTCTTAAATTACATAAAGACAACACTCCATTGAGACCTATTTTATTGTCAATTGGAAGTTATTCTTACAAAACTATGGTTTAGCCAAATAACCTCTCAAGAGAATTTCGCTATCATCCAACTATGGTAAAAGATTTCTTCGAATTTGTGGAGAAAATAACTCAAATTTCTAATTTACACAAAAAATTTTTGTTAGTTTTGATGCAAATAGCTTATTTACTAATATTCCCCTTCATTTTATGTTGAACTTAATTCTGGAAAAGCTGTTTACAGACAAATCAACAACAATTTTTGGATTAAATAAAACACAATTTCGAAAGCTACTCTTATGGGCCACAACTAACTCAACACTCCAATTCAACAAAAAATTATTCAAACAAATAGACAGTGTAGCTATGTTCTCTCCTTTGGCTCCAGCTCTGGCAGACATCTTTATGAACTGGGTCATTGATGAGATTCAAAAGAAAACAAATATTTCTTTCAGCATTTATTGTTACCTACATGACCTATTTTTGGCTTACAATAATCAAATTGAAAATTGATATTATTAATTTATTCATCTCAATTCATAAAAAAATTATTTTTACTAAAAAATTAGAAGAAACAATCGTCTTCCTTTCCTAGATGTTAATATTACAAAAACTCAAGACAATATTGAAACTACTGTTAAGAAGCAAACTCACACATGATTATATACAAGATGGAACAGCTATATTCCATATAAATACAAGCAAAGCTTAGTTTTAACACTACTTGACAGAGCACTTAAAATCTGCATTAACTATAGATTAATTCATAAAGAATTTTAAAATATTTATTTTATCTCTATATTTATCTTTCTGACTCAATAGAAAGTGACTGGGTAGGTAGGCAATTACCCCAACCTGCTTTTGGAGATGCCAAGATAATGCTGTCCATTTGTAATTTATTATTTCTGCTGTTTGCTTGTAATTTATTATTTGAAGAAATTACTTTCTTTTTAAGAAAAATAAATCCTAATTTCAAATTCATTGTTTTGGAAGAGACTTCTAACATTGGAAAATATTTTACTTACAAAGATAAACAATCAGTGCTTTGTCAATTAAATGTTGTTTACAAAATTGCTTGTAGTTGTGGCGATAGCTACATTGGACAGACAAAAGAAACCTCAAATTCAGAATAAAAGAACACAAACTCGGACTTTCTCCAAACATCTAATTAAAAACCTGGACCATCAAATTGATTTTAATAATGTTAACATTTTAGCACTCTCAGACAAGTGGCGTAAATTATTAATTAAAGAAACATTATTAATACAAAATCAAAAACCATTGCTAAACATTGATCAAAGTTTGATCCTTTTATATTTATTTAACACATAATTAAATTTGTATTTTTTCTTGTGATGTAACAGTGTTTTAAAGTTTTAAGTTTTGTTTTTTTAAAAAAACTGCATTTTGCTTTGACAATGACAAAAGTTAACTTTTAAAATGTCAGCTTGTAAATAAAATGTTTTCAATTGCATTGGCTCTTTGCTTTTTGTTGAAACTTTTACCATCTTATAGACATTTTGCTCCATAATTTTAATCTGATTTAAAAAAAAAGTGAGCATGCAGTAAAGCTTGATATTTCACATTAGTTAGCATTACTATTTCATGATATTTTTATTTATATTTCTAGCACCATTATTACTAGTAATAAGTTCAATGGTGTTGCAGCTATTTATCTTTAAATGCCAGCATTTTTAACTCAAAAATAAGCACAACTAGAAAACCAAATAAGATTTGTAACACCAGAAGTTTTTAAACAATATATTTTCATGTGTCATGTAATGCATAAGATCATATTTTTTTATTGTAATAATCTGCTGTAATTGGGTTTTGTTATTAAAAAACATATTCTACATTTAACTGCAGTTCATTGCCCCTACAAGATCTTTAAGAGGCGTGCCTATGCCTGTGTCAAGCCAATTATTGATTCACTGCTCCCTGAAGAGCAGGCTTGGTTTTGATGCAGAAAGTCAACCGTGGATCAAGTTGTTTTGTTGACAGAACATTGAGGATGCTTTTCATACTAAGAAAGCTTGTGACATATTTGTTGATTTTACAGTGGCATGTGACACTGTCTGGCACCGTGGCCTTACCTGCAAGCTGCTGAGGCTTCTGCCAGACAAACACACGGTCAGAATGATCATGGAGCTTGTCCAAAACCAAAGATTCACTCTTACTACCAGTGATAGCAAGCAAAGCAGGCTGTGCCATCTGAAAACAGTGTTCCTCAGTGATTGGTCTTGGCTCCCCTCTTTTTTAACATCTATACATACAACCTGCCTTCCATGATTTTCAAAAACTTTGCTTATTTTGACAATTTAGCATTGTTACACTCTTCTGGAAACTGTAAGGACCTGGAGGGTTAAGTCAAGACATGTCTACACTTTCAGCGTATCTTTAGACTTGGAGGTTAAAGCTCAGTCACACTAAGACAGTGATGGAAGCCTTTCATTTAGATAACTGAGAGGCTAAACATGAACTAAAAGTCTTCAACAACAATAGATTTTTACTGTTTTGTCCAACCCCTGCTTATCTTTGGGTAAAACTGGACAGATCACTCATGTTTTGTCACTATCTAATGGTATTGCAAAAAAAATCTTTGTATGTCACACTGTTAAGGCAACTTGTAGGTTCAGATGTGGTGCTGGTGCCAAAACGCTATGCACAGCTGCCCTTTGTTTCGTCTACACAACAGCTGAGTATTGTGCACCAATCTAGTGTTGCAGTGCTCACACTTGCCTCACATAAAATGTTTTGAATGTTGGCCTTGTGCATAGTCATTGGATGCCTGGGTTCCTTTCCAATGGATCACTTACTCATATTTTCAGACATTTAGCTAGCTGAGCTTTGCTGACTGGGAGCCACATATTCCTTGGCTTACGGTGGATCCCCAGACCTTGACCATATATTGCATGATTTTTAAGGGAGTCCTCAGATGCTTGCCAAGAGAGAGAGATTGAGATCTAGATGCTCGTTTGTGCCTGCTGCTTTTTCAAATTTGGCTATTAGTCAACATTTGTATGATATTGTATTTTTTGAACCATAAGGTGCATTTAAAATCCTTAAATTTTCTCAAAAATCATATGTGTGCCTTATTCTCCATGCGTTTTATGTATGGATCAGGTTGTGTTAAAAAACAAAGCTCTGAACCAATTTTATGTTGCAAACAGTGCTATTTATTTATATACTGTTAGTAGCTATTTAGGTACAGCTTAACTATGAGACCTACATGTCCAAGATTGTTGTTCATGCATTCAAAACCACAGCAATTGTTTTGTAAACAGACAGTGGTGTTGTGCAGTAAACTTGTTTGTTCATTCATTTGTTTTATCATTTCTTTCAAATAAAATACAAAGTGAGTTTTTTTTTTTTTTTTTTTTGGTGCGTCTTATGTATGAAAATAAAAGTGTTAGGAGCTGCTTATTGATACTGTGCCTCATAATACGGTACGCCTAACAGTCCCAAAAATACATCTAATATGGTCCCAAAAATACGATAACAAAATTTGCACAGAAAAATTTTATTAACTGGTTTTCAATTTTAGCTGTGGAACAATCGTCTTTTCATCTGGCAATGCTCAAAGCCACCTGAACCCTCTCTTTGTCACCAGAAAAAATTCATCTATGGATTAAAGCTTTCTCACTTGCAGTGCAAATGAGTGTGCAACCAGCTATGTGCTCACTTTCTTCAACCAATCAGAAATGTTATTTTTGATGTCTTGCAATCCTATATAAACCATGGTTTTCATGCAGTTTGTCATTTGCCAACAATTTCTTCTGTCAAGAGTTGGCTGAAAGAATTCTCAGGATAAACAGTCTTTTCAAAGACTACCAAAAACTGAAAGTTATGATTCTATCCATACCATTTTAAAGTTCTGTGCAACAAAGAATTTATTCAAAGAAAAACATGAAATAAAGAAAGTTTAAACCAATTAGAAAAATAACTTAAGGTTGAAGGCCAGGTTTAAATTGAGCTCAAATCCATCTGAAGTCAAGTTATAACAAATTGATTCTACAACACTGTTGAAATTATTAAATTGCAATGTTTTTTAATTCTTTGAAATATTTTTGCTGCATTCTGGTTGGTTAGTTCTTGTGGTTGGGATGTTGAATACATGTCATTTTTTTGTTGCATGAAAATCTTTACAGCATATTTTAATTGTCTTTAAATATGTTTTAATTCTTAAGGTGTAGTCTATCAATTTTGTTTGCAGTTTGTTTTTTTGTTTATTTTTTCTATTTGTTACAAATAAAAAAATGCATTACTGATAAGTACTGAAAAAATGTTGAGCATAACTTAAGCAATGTTAGCAAAATATTTCTTTCCAAATTCATTTTTAAACTTGAAAACTATTGCTCAACATTCTATTAGATTGAATGGTATGCTTCCTGTTTTGATTTCTGCTTTCCAGTTAACATTAAGTAAATTTACATACTAACTTTTAATTTTGAAAACATCATCATTCTTAATGAATGAAAATATTTAGGAAAACTCTTAAAATCTGGTAATTTAATTTAAATCTATTTAATTTATTTGAGTATAAGTTGCATGCATGTATAAGTCACATCCCCATTTTTGACCTAATCAAACAGTACAAAAATTTTTAAACAATATTTATTCATTAAATTCACTTAACAAAAACTTTCAAAAGCCATCAAGTCACTGCATTTACTGTCCAAAATACTTTATCCCATCATTTGATCATTATATCCCATCATTTGATCATTATATCCCATCATTTGATCATTATATCCCATCATTATATCATCAAGTCATTAGCATTTGCCGTCCTCAAATAGTTTATGAGTTTTAATTGCCAAAACAATGGCGAAAATTGTAATTTACATTTTACTGCATTTAAAAAGGAACTTGAAACTTTGAAACTTTTGTGAAATTTGCTGCTTGTGTGCTGAATGTGGCATCTGATGCCTATGGTTGAGAACTGGGCAACAGTCATTTTATTCCAAGTTTTTTTTTATCTATGACATATCTAATTATCTTAGTTTTTATTATGACATCATACTCATTTTTTGTTATGTAGTTTGCTTTTAGAAGATTATCCAGGATATTGTAGTTTTGTCATAGCTTAATTTTTTTACTTGGAGGAAAATGCTTACACAAGTCAAATTTTATGATCTCAAATTATTACTTGTGACATAACAGTTTACCTTACAACCTCAAAAGCTTGTGTCCATCTTCAGTGTGGAACGGAGTATTTGTTTGTTTTATTGATTTTTTTCTTCCCACTCTTAAAATCTAAGTAAACAAAAAGACTCAATAAAACAAACAAAAATGCTCCAGTCCACATTTGCAGTGAAAACTAGCCATTAAACCAGCAGAAACAATTATAATTTATAAGGCATGCACATTAGGGATATAACTTTTTAAACATTTTTCTCAAATCAAAAAGCCTGTTACTTTATTTGATGAAACTTTTTGTTTAGAGCCTAAAAAGGCATTTTTTTTGGTTTTTGTGCAAAAAAGTCCACACGCATTGCTTAAGGAAATATGCCTGAAAATGCTACTTCTGCCCAAAATTTTTCTTTTTTTTTGCTCCGGGAACAAGTAAGCTTCTTTTATATGCTTATTTTTAAAATTAGTTTTTTCTATTTATACAATATTTGACAGAATTGACCTTGTTTCTTTTTATATTACATTTGAAATTCACAAAACTATGATGCCAATTTACAAATACTTTTCATCTTTGTTTCAGAGCCATAAATTTCATTGTCTTTTTTTACATGAGTCAAAAAATGAATAGTAAAAGCTTACCCAAACTTACTCTGTGTGTCACACTTCATTACTAATAATTTTAATCATAACGATATAGTTTATTCTCGTTAAAAGTAATTTTAATATCGCTTTAAACAAAGTCGATTTTTTCGGAGCCATAAGCTTTTTGTGACGCTCTCATCAGTGGCAATCGCATCAAAATGGGACGAACCAGAGAAAATCAAGGTATTTATAGTCTCAACAGTTGGGAGAAAGGTGCTGCAGTCTCGGAAAGGAGAAAGGCACAATTGCACAGTGTGGTGCAATACAGGATGTTCTCGGAAAGGAGAAATGCACTATGTGCAATTACCCAGGAGAAACACTGTTACTCGCAACTTAGGTTATTTGAAAAGTTTCAATGTGTAAACAAATTCCTTTTGTTTACATAAAACCGGATGTTTGGTTTTGATAAAAGTTGCCTCGAGTAGACACAGATGGAACGAGTTGCGTGCCACAGCAAGAATTTTAAAACGTTTGTCGTTATAGTTTGCAGCACATTGCTCGTTGTCAAGCAAGTGTTGTCCTATGGCAGAGTCACAATCTGGATTGTTACGTTTTAGCTTACAGGATCTGCCAGGTTGAGATCGTGTAGGGCGCTTCGCTTGCTGTTGTAGCCATTTAGGAACATGCTGTTTGATTCTATCTTGTAGTCGCTGTGATGTTTGTCCTACGTACCTACTGTCACAGTGGCACAAATATTCATAAACAACGGAGCTTTTCAGCGTGGTAGGTAAAACATCTTTGCGGGCTACAGGCAACATGCGTTTCGATGTAAATACAACTCTGGTGGTAACGGAGCCATAACAGCTTTCAACAGCCGTTTTGACGTTTTTATCAAGACCAATGGAAGCTTTCCCTATCCAAGGAACTCTTAAATATACGGGACACTTCTCAGGACCAAATTGTTTGGGCATAGAAAACTGAGCAATTTTCTTGGAAATGTTGCAGTCAATAATAGATTCAGGATAACCATTGTCCAATAGAATGTTCTTGATATGCTTAATTTCTTCGTTTAGTTTAGATTTCGTGCATATCATTAGTGCCCGGTGTACCAAAGTTGATATAAGATTTGTTTTTTGTTCAGTGGGACTGAAAGATTCCCAACATAAGTACTGTCCAGTAAAGGTAGGTTTTCTATACACACTTGTTTCAAAACCGGTAGCTGTTCGTTCCACGTTAACGTCAAGAAATGGTAAACAATTATTTTTCTCTTTCTCAAAGGTAAATTTGAGAGAAGGATGGAGACAGTTTAGTTGTTTGAAAAAGTTATCCGACTCTTCTTCATTGCAAAACATAGCAAATGTATCGTCAACGTACCTAAAATATGTGGAAGGTTTTGATTTTTGAGAAAAAAGTTTTTCTTCATAAAACCCAACAAAGATGTTAGCTAAGGCTGGGCCTAGTGGTGAACCCATTGCAACTCCATCAGTTTGCTTGTACATGATGTCGTTAAAGCTAAACTCTACTCCAGATGTGGCACTTTTCATCAGTTCAATGAAGACAGCCTTCGAAATAAGTGGTTGTGCATCCGAATCATTGCAATATAAGGCATCTGCACAGATATTAATGGTCTCTTCAAGTGGGACGTTTGTAAAGAGGCTTGAGATGTCGAAGGAGCACATGAAAAGATTGTTAGCATCTTTAGAGTTTTGAATAGCATCAGCAAACGTAAATGAGTCACAAATACAATGGGTCAAGAAACGCTTTAATACCGGTTCCAAGAGGCTTGCTAACCACTTGCTGAGCTCATGATGGGATGAGCCTGTCATAGATAGTATCGGTCGTAACGGTACGTTTGTTTTGTGCGTTTTGGGTAAACCATACATCTATTATCTTTTGGGTAAACCATACAGTATCTTCTTTTCTCTTTTGCTTGACAGTATTGACATAATATGTTTTTGATCAGTGTCACTGTAGTAGAATATTCATGTATATACTAGGTGGTTCTAGCATAAGCGTATTCTATAGAGAGTTGTAGAATGGTCTAGAATTTACAAGTAAATTTGTGTCATGTGATCTTTTTTCGATATAAAGCCAATGTATAGCAAGACGACATTATTATGAGGTAATTTGAGATGACTTGAGTGAAAGTGATTTTGTTTGGGCACAGGAGGTGGCCTGTTAGATTTTGTATTGTTTGACAATTGTTGAATTTATTTTGCGCCAATGGTTGGGAGTTGTGTTTTACAGAGGTAGAATTAGTTGTGTTGATTGAAGCAAGTTATAGCATTGAGTTCGCTTTGCAGTGTGGCAAAGCATGAACAGAATTTTTGTTGGTTGTGAATTTCATAATACATTCATTCTTATTAGAAACAGTGGTCTCTGTTTGTTGTGAAGAAGAGTCTTCAATGAAACCAATCTGAGCGTTTATTAAACTAACTGTACAAAAGCTTCAGGCTCATAGCAAGACTTTCTTCTTGAGCCAAAATAAAATAAAATTTGGACACAGCTTTGTTTCAGTGCAGGTATTCAGGTTACCTAGCTCAACTGGTCTTTGGGACTCTGGAACAAAGTCTGTGACACTGTGAAAAGAAGACCAGACCTTCTGTTGGTAACAGTAAAAAAACATATTGTGGGTTGCTATCTTGAATTATTTGATTCAGAAAAAAATAGAATTATCAGAATAAAGATGATTTCTAAAGAATTGACAAATTTATGGAAATCTTTAAACTTTCCCATTGTATCACACCAGCAAGTTCAGTCTAAAACAAGAAGTGTTGTTGATCTTTATAAAAAATATAGAAAAAGAAAATTGGAGCAAGTAGAAAAGGAATTGAAAGGTCTTTTTGATATAACTAAAATAGATGGTAAATGGCTACATTCAGAAGATAAGAAACTTTACACCACACAGATTCAAATGTCAGGTCAAGTTGGGTACAGCACCAAAAAAGAAGCAGATTTGAATTCAATTCATCCTTCAAAACAAAAGTTCATTCAAAGTCAACCAAGTACTTCTGGCTCTCATTTAACTCCTTTAAGTTGTGAAATAAATGAAAAAAAATGATGTGATCTCTGATAGTATTGACAATGAAAACAATCATGATTTCAAACCAGTGGAGGAAAAATTCAGCAAGTATAGTTCAGTGGCATCTGCGGCTAGGCTTGTAAGCAAGCACTCTTTATCAACGAAAAAGGCAGCAATCGTATGTAAGTTGCTTAAAGAAGATGGTGTTGATATAGCTTCATTGACTCAGGTTGGTGTTTGGAAACATGTTATCAAAAAGGCAGAGCATAAAAAAAGTAAATATCAAGGCAATTTTACAAAGTGAAACATTTTGCCTTCATTTTGATGGAAAAGTTATATTAAAAGCAAACTATCAAGTTGTGTGTCTTCAAAATGAAAATAGGATAATAAATTTGGGAATTCTTACCTGCAAAAATGGTTCTTCTAGAGCTATTTTCGAAGAAATCAAAACTTTAATGGACGAATATGATGCCTGGAAGAGCATTAAAATGATACAAGGTTTTTCGATCTATTATGTCTCTGTTGCAATCAATTAAGTCTCTTTATTTGCAATCAAATTCGTTTTTTTTTGCAATCAATTTTGTTTTGCAAAAACTTTTATATACATATATCTTTGTATAGGGTCACCTGTTACAGTCTATATACATATATCGTAGATAATATGGGGTCTCTGTATAGGTCTCCATAATCTATAGTCTCCATAATTAGGTTTCTGTAATATGGTCTCCATAAAGTATATATAGATAGGTATATAGACCTATAAGAGACTATATGGAGACCCAGTATTATGGGGACTATATTATGGAGACCTAATATCTATTATTGAGACTATATTATGGAGACCTAATTTTGGAGACCTAATATTATGGAAACTATATTATAGAAACCTAATTATGGAGATCTAATTATGGTGACCTAATGCAGAGATCCTATATTATCTATATATTTGATTATATAGAGTCTATAGAATTGATAATATAAGGTCTTTGTATTAGGTCACCATAATATTAGGTCTCCATGATATATATATATAGTCTCCATAATTAGGTTTTTATAGTATTAGGTCTCCATAATGTAGTCTCAATAATAGATACATTAGGTTTCCATAATATGGTCTTCATAATAGTCCCCATAATACTGGGTCTCCATATAGGGTCTTCAATAAATCTATATACCTATCTATATATACTTTATGGAGACTATATTACAGAAATCTAATTATGGAGACCTAATACAGAGACCCCATATTATCTATGATATATCTATATAGACCCTATCGGGTGACCCTATACAAAGATATATGTATATAAAAGTTTTTGCAAAACGAAATTGATTGCAAAAAAAAGAATTTGATTGCAAATAAACACAGACTTAATTGATCGCAACAGAGATGTAATAGATCAGAAAATCCTGTAATACACAACACCACAGCAGTCAATACTGACAAAGAAAATGGAGTTGTAGTGAAGTTTCAGAAAGCCATGAGTGAAAAAGAATATGAAAAACCTCAGTTTATTGCATGTCAGCACCATATTCTCGATTTCGTTTTGAGGCATATAATGGATTTTCAATTAGGCAGTTTAACCAGAAGCCCTCAATTGCCATATAATTTCGTAAATGAAATCACCAGCCATTATAAAGTTTTGAAAGCTAACTATGAGCATGATTCTGAACTGTTATTGAATGAAAACCCTGGTTGGAGAGATGATTTTAGGTTTTTATATCAGCTTTGTGAAGCATTTAAATTAAATAAAGAGACTTGTAAATGGCCAAAAATTCAATGGAAAAACCTTCTAGCTCTTCACAATGCCAGGTAGAACTCTCGTGGTTCATATGCTCAATGGCTTACTTTCTCATACCAAATTCTAGAAATTGATTGGAAAACATTTGCCAATTCATTTCAAAAGACTGGTCGAGGTTTTGGTTCTACAATCAGCTTTATGATACAAGAATGTATGAGTGTCTTCATGATGCAATTAAGTCACAAAATTGCCCAAAAGCATTGTCAACATTTTTGAAATTTTATAATCAAGAATCTTCAAAAATTAATATTCCAAGAACAAACATAATTGCAGAGAGAGCAGTTAAAAAAATGCAAGCAATTATTGAAAATAGCCAATCAAAAAAGTATCTAAGCAGCAAATTTGTTGCTACCAACCATTTTTAATGAGTTTGAAAATTATTTAATGAAAATAAAAATTTATTTATTTTTTGCCAGAAAAATTGTTTACGAAACATTATAAACATGATTGTAATTTGTTTTAGTAAAGAATGTAAATAACTAATAAATTTTGATTGATGCACATGAAGTTTTTTAGACGATCTATGCAAAAATGGTATTTTTTAGTTTATTTCAATATTATTTATTGAAAAATGACACAGGGTTAGAAAACTGGAAAAAGTTATATCCCTAATGCACATTAATACACTGCAATTTTGAATTTTTCAAAGTACTGTCTTAACAATGTTCTTTAATAATAACACTAAGGTGATTAATTGACCAAATACTACAATGGCAAGTGTTTGCAATTTTTTAAGTGACCTGCATAAAGTTTTTGGCTTCAGATAGTTTGTTAGTGATGGGTTTTATGCTTATTTAATTTTTCATACATTCACTAAATTGTGCTTCTTGAATTTTGATACTGTGAATAAACAAAGCTTACAAAAAAACCATCTAGTATTTTCATTCTTCCAATCTTTATTTTGTGCAAAAGGATTTTTTTCCATTTGTTGCATATGTTATGGGAAAGAATACAATATTTATTCTTTGATTACAAAAAATTTTTGTTATCAAAAAATATATGCACTTGTAAGCACTTCAACCAAATCCAAAAACAAGGATTGGCTAGAAAAATAAATGCATTAATGTTGCACCACTATTGGTTATAAAGACAGATTGAAGATCTATAGAATGCTGCACTAAGCATGCAGAAGTAACTGACACCTAAACTTGTTTCATATTGGTAACAAACATCTTTATGTTAGGATTGGATGTTACAGAGTTATTCAAAAAGAAAGAGTCATTATTTAGAATTATAAATTTGTTATGATAAAGAAATAAAAAATGAAATTTATTTTCTGCACCTAAATATTATTTCATCCATGTTTCATAACTCACCTAGCGCCCATTACATAGTTAAAACTCAACCTATTATGCAGTCGGCAACAACAACAACAACAAAGTTGTTCATCTTGTGCTAAGATATATAACAAATTGTACTAGTCAGCAGTGTGGTCAAGTGGTTGAATCATTGTGATTGTGATCAACATGGTCTCAGTTCAAAACCTACTTGTGCCATTTTATTTTGTCCTTTCGTAAGAAACTGTGTGGCACTTTTTTTTTGCTTGGCAGTCTTGACAACCAGTTCTAAATTTCTAGTTATATCTCCATGAAACCGAAAAAATTTTTCAACCATAAAGCAGTATCTTGGCATCTCCAGAACCAGGTTGGGAAAATTGCTTGCCCAGTGATGGCTTTAGTACAGTGTAAATGGAGCAGCTGCACCAGGTCCCCTTAAAAAATGTTAAAAAGTGGCTCCCTTTAGCAAGATAGTGCTCTATTTTTTTTATAGTAGCACCATGATGGTGGCACCCTTAAAGCAATGACCTCTTTTTATTTTTTGGAGATCCCTTTGTTTCAGAACATTAAAAAGTGGCCCCCCTTAGAATGATGATTTTTTTAAAGATCACTTGGTTTTGGAACACTTCCCTTTTTTTTATTTACATGGCCCCCCCTTTTTGTTAGACCATCACTGTGCTTTCCCAATGTATTAACACCTCTGCAATTTTCTGCGAGTCAGGAAGTTAATTAGAGATAGAATTAAGTGAATAAACCAAGTTTCTGTAAAAATACATGTAATCATTATACTGTAGTCTTAAAATCTGATTTTTGTGACAAATTCTTAACTCCAAATGACGTCTCTTTGTTTCTGAATAACTTTGTATTCTCTAACCATAATTTGTTATTAAAATTATTTTAATGATTTACAATCAATGATTTAGTCACAATTAATGGCTAATTTTTTTAGTTTTTTCTTACTCACACTTTATTCAAATTAGGCCTATTTAGTAACCTTGGCCAAGAGTTTATTTTTTTACTATTCCATGCTGCTGTACTGCCCTAATCAAATGTTGGTAGCAATGATGTTGAGCCAGCAAAAGGTTTTGTCATCCTGGACCAAACTAAAAAATCTAGGTATTTTATATGCAAAAAAGTGTTATTTTTACTTGATTTTGGTCATCACGCCCAATTAACTCTATACTGTGAAACATTTGCTTGCCACTTCAACTAACTAATGGTTAATGGCAGCTAGCAAATTAGTTTCAGCCACATTAAAAAGATCTTGAAAAGTGCAATTGTATAGAGTGTCATCATCAGTGAAAAGCCTATGTCTAAAAGACAATTATGGGATTCTATGCTTTATAGTTTAACATTAGAGACACTGTCATTATATAGAAACATAAACATAACTAAAAAGCAAAAATTGTTAACTGAGCAAAATGGTAATTATTTACGTTGTTATTATAAACCAAATTTATTCCATAAAACAAAATTTAAATATGATGTAATTCATAATTTGGGAATGTGTACAAGGTGTAAAGCATTATATTGATAAATTCTAAGAACATTTTTTGTTATATTTCTGTGCAATATTTTTGTATTTTAATTATTATCTTTAAAATATTATTTTGTATTTTAATGAATTTATGTTTTTAGCTACTCAAATTTTTTTAAATTAATGTATTTTGTATTTAGATCAAGTTAGTGGTAGTTGACAGTGTTGCTCACTGTTTACGATATGAAACTGATTTCAAAGCTCGAATTAAGTTTATGCATATATTAGCTGAAAACTTTCGTTTGCTTGCTTTTCAACAAAATTTGGCTGTTGTTCTAGTAAATCAGGTATCTTTACATTGACAATTTTTCTATAGCAAACTGTTAAAATTTTAGTCATAATTGAAAAGTTTACTATAACATTCATAACTTATGATATTAATCAGGGCATCAAACCAAACATGAACCAGATTGAAAGTGAGAGATAACAAGTCCTAGCGACCTCCAGTCTCTCTCAATCTACTTGAATAAGATCTGAGTCTGTGCAGTCATTGCTATGCAGTCTGAGGCACTTGTCATCCTACTGCAGGAGACCCACTGCACTGATGCAGAGAAGTTGATACTTCCAAACCACCAACTAGCTGGGTCTTTAAGCAGGAAGCTGGCCTTGCCACATTCATCCATGAGCGACTAAAATACACACTTTTGAACCAATCTCTACCAACATCAGAGATTGAGTGGGTGCATGGATGTTGATGGTTATAAAATAGTCAACATCTACAGGGTCCGCCACCCAAGTGTAGACTGTTAAAAATTCATTTATTTCAAAAAGTTAAAGGAAAAATGAAACAAACTTTTAAGAATATGAAAGAAAAATCTTTAATCTTTAAAATGAACTCGTATTTACTCGATATATCCTCCTTTTGCGCAGATTACGCGACGGAGACGTTCAGAAACTTGCGCACAAGTAGCACGCACAGTCTCAAAGTCAATTTCGTCCCATGATTCGGTCAGCTTTTGCTTCAAGACCTCCACACTTGAATGGGAAACTTTGCATGCCTTCTGTTCCAATATGGACCATATGCCGAAATCCATCGGATTAAGGTCCGGTGAAGAAGGAGGCCAAATATCCTTCGGCCAGAAAGCCTTAAAATGCTCCTTGCACCACTCCTGAACCATTTTGGCAGTGTGGGCAGTTGCTCCGTCTTGCTGGAGCGTCAAACTGTCGTCTAATGACAAGGAATTCATCCAGGGAACAACTTTGTGTACCCTGGATGAATTCCTTGTCATTAGACGACGGTTTGACGCTCCAGCAAGACGGAGCGACTGCCCACACTGCCAAAATGGTTCAGGAGTGGTGCAAGGAGCATTTTAAGGCTTTCTGGCCGAAGGATATTTGGCCTCCTTCTTCACCGGACCTTAATCCGATGGATTTCGGCATATGGTCCATATTGGAACAGAAGGCATGCAAAGTTTCCCATTCAAGTGTGGAGGTCTTGAAGCAAAAGCTGACCGAATCATGGGACGAAATTGACTTTGAGACTGTGCGTGCCACTTGTGCGCAAGTTTCTGAACGTCTCCGTCGCGTAATCCGCGCAAAAGGAGGATATATCGAGTAAATACGAGTTCATTTTAAAGATTAAAGATTTTTCTTTCATATTCTTAAAAGTTTGTTTCATTTTTCCTTTAACTTTTTGAAATAAATGAATTTTTAACAGTCTACACTTGGGTGGCAGACCCTGTACAAACCTTGAGCAATGCGACTGCAATCTCTAGATCTCCCAGTGTTTCCTCACCCCTGTCTTTATACAGGCGATTTTAACCATTGTCATGCTGATTGGGGTTACAATAATAACAGTCCAGACGGTGCGTGCTTGGCTGGCTGGGCAAGTATTAATTGTCTTGCCCTCCTATACAATGCCAAGGACGCCACCAGGTTTTACTCTGGCTGCTGAAACACTGGCACCAATCCAGATCTAGCTTTCACTAGCGAAGTTCCTAACAGTTGCTTACCAGATAGACGTGTCCTTAAAAAGTTCCCCAGATCACAACATTGACCTTTGCTTATTACACCACCAGGTTTGCTCTGTCAGTGCCAAGCATGCCTATTAAGCGATGGAACTTCTGCAAGACCAAATGGAGCCATTGCATTGCTTTGACAAATAAATTCACAAAGGTTTTGTTGCTGCCTGATTCACTTGATGTGGATGTGGCTTACCAGGACTTTTGTAACATCATCAAGAAAGCAGCCAAAAAGACTATCCCACGCGGGTATCAAAACAACTGTATTCCATGTTGAGATGCAGAGTGTGAATCCCTCTATAGAATGTTTCTGCAGTCTCCTCAGGGAGACAACTCAAGTTTGGCTGCTACAGCTTTGCTTGCCAAGCTTGACCAGAACCAGAGGGATTGATGGTCCGAGGCAGTTCTGGACATCAACTTTTCACACTCTAGTCGAAAAGCATGGAGTATTTTGAACAACCTTACTGGTTGGTCACAACACTCTCCTTGTCGCTGTCCCATCTCAGCTGATGCTATTGCATCTTAGCTGGTCAGAAATGGGAGATACAAAGCTGTTGACTGCAAGTCATCTTGACTTGTCTCTTGCTTGGGTTAAGCTCAACCACCTGTGGACTGGTGTTGGGCGATTCCATTCGTCCATGCACAAATGGGGTCTTGCTCCTTCACCAAAACCGCACACCATGTTCTAACAGCATGCCCTATACATTGGGCAACACATAGAGCACAAGGTCTGACAGTTTTGGATGACAAAGCTCAATGCTGACTTAATAGCGCCACTGCCAGCATCTGATTCAGGCAGTGCAGCAGCCTGGGGTAGTAAAAGGATAAACCCTGGGCCCCAGTCTGGTTTGTGTCTGACGTTGAGTAAATACCCTTCAAATGATGACAACGACGACGACGAGATCCGAGTCTTAGTAAAAAAAATGTTCTCACCAAAGCAATACAGCTTAACAAAAGGTTACAAATTCATTACTAATGGCTGCAATTGCCGAAGCCAGAGCAGATGTGAAATAATAAATGCATTTTTTAAAAATAAAACAAAACGTTAGAATGTTCCCAGACTTTCATCAATCAAAATAACAACCAATTTGACTGCCTTCAACTCATCTCTCCAAACATAGATTCAAGAGATTATAAAGAACAAAAATTCTACAGTAATGTGCTAGGCACAATCACAACAGACAAAAGGTGCTTTGCACAATTATTAGCTGGCTGCTAAGAATCACGCAGCAGGTGCATGATTGAAATGACAAAAGTTCGGTTCAAAATCCACAGCAAGTGCTAACAGTCCTCCAAAAATTAAAGAGTGACCCTCGAGTTAATTTTTTGTAAAAGGAAGCATAACTGCAGTATCAAGTACGTTCAAGTTATGTTATACTGGGAAAAAGAAAGGGTAGCAGTAGTAAAACAAAAACACAAACAATAACACAGTAACACACACAATAATTATTGTCCATTTGAAGCCAGTTCCAACTGCACCAGCTTGCAAATGTTTCTCTCAAACATGACCATCGGACAAGCAAACTGTAACAGAGTGAACTCTCCCATCTTGGCAGTACTTTAGACTCTCGACCACCACATAGGGATAGCATCCGATTGATAAAGTGGTAGGATCATCCAGCAAGATGAGATCACCCCTTTGAAATTTCGTTCATTGCTATGCCATTTTGATCTTCTTTGTAGCAAATACATGTAGCAGTTCGTCCATTTCTGCCACCACTCTTGAGAAAGGTGGTGGGTGTACTGATGTCCTTGGTGGTTGTGGTTTCACTGAAAAGTAAATCATTATCTAATAGGTTTAAATAACCTGTTAATAAATCAATAGGTTGTTGTGGTTTGAGGTCATCTTGGTACATGCAAATCTGAAAAAACATATTTTCAATATCACTTGCTAAACTGTATTTCTTACCAAAACGTAACAAAATAGATGACAAAATTTGCATAAAAATTGGTCCTTTAGCTAACAGTTTATTCAAAAACACTCCATGGAATTCATGTGCAGCATCATAAACCACTTTGAATTTTCTCTGGTTGGTGTTGAAATGTGGAATATAATACATCAGTTTCGTTCTCTCAGTGACTTGGCTTGGTTCCGACTGAGGAGGAAGTTTTACAAGGTGTCCTTCTTCTACATCTTCTCGCAGTACTTCGCCATAATGTCAAGTAGCAATGAGTTTTCTTTGCAATCACAACTACCTTGGCTTGGCTGAAATTGTTCTTTAATTTACTGGTATCTTCTATCCATGGAAGCTTAAATTGAAGATGGTTTTCCCCATTTTCCAATTGAACTTCTTGAATGCTGTTGTGATTGTGGGATAGAACCTTTTCGTCTTCGATGCTCATACTCAGTTTATCATCGTTGGAGGAGGTGTACAGAAAATCCTTCTCCAGTTTTTTGAGCTCTTTCCTGTCACTGGAAGAAAGTCCTACCTTCGACAAGCCATAATTAAGGATTGAAAGGCAAACAGTTTCGTTAGACTCTCTTTTTGTCAAAATAGTTGGTTGTAGTGTCGCTTACAGGTTGGATTGAACAGCTCAGCCTGAGTTGCCCTAAATTAACATCTAGCTTTTCAAAAATGTTGGAACACCTGGTTGGAAACCTTGCCTGATTAAAGGATTAAACACATATTTCCAAACATAGTCACTACCAAATATTAGGTCAATTCTTCTTGGGAGGTTGCAGGATTTATCTAAATAATTTGAAAAAGGTAGTACCTGATCAACAAAATGAACTTTGCAAAATCACATAATGGTCTCTTCCCAATTCTCTAGTTCCAATCATTCCTTTATTGCTTCACATTTAATTAGTTGGCCATTGAACATTCTGTATTGTTGATGTCCATCAGGATTCCAATGATCAAACAGTTTTTGTGCAAGATCACGTGAGCACAAAGTTCTTGTTGCTTCAGTGTTGATGGCTGCATAGAATGGAATTCGTTTACAAGTTTGTCCACATAGCAGTGAGAAGCATTAAGCAAACTTGTTTGTTCCTGTCATACTCATCTTGAAGTTTGTTGACTGTCATCGAATCACTCCAAGACTTGCCTTGTGATGGTGTTGATGATATTGCCACATCTGAAGACAAATTTGTATTGTTGGATGATCATCATGAAGTAGCTTGTGATGAGGTCACGAGCATTTTTGCAGCTTCTTAATTTGCAATTTATTGTATAATGGTTTACTGCAAAGCAATTAAAACACAAACCATGATCTTAGACTATATTCCAATGTTCAGCCACCTTCAGGCTTTGCAATTTTCTATACTCTGTCAAAGAATGTTGTAGGGATTTAGGATGCAACATGCCCTGGCTCAAATGAAGGCGTTTTGCACCCAGTTTTCCAAACTTACCATTAAAAGCAATTTGGGGTTCTTTGGTTTGTCTGCTAGAAGATGGATTCCATTACGACTTTAAACAGATCTTGGTCACTGGTGGAACGTCCAGTCCTATCTTCATAGCATGCATAGCATCAACGTATGTGATCTCCCTGCTGAGAAATTGCATGAATGTTTTAAAGGACCATTGGTTGAAAAGGAAAAAAGCTTCCAATTTGTTTTGCAATTTATCATCTAAAGGGTGGTAAAGTCTTCCTGTTAGCTCCAGTTTTCTCAACGCAGATTCACTATCAAGGGATTCTGCTACACCCTCAAGATTTCTCATGTTGGCTTGGAGATTAAGCAATGTTTCCCTATGATGCTTTAACTTGCTTTTCTATAGAATGCATCGAGTCTTCGAGTATTCTATCTTTTCTTCCAAATACTTCTAGAGTCTCCGCAGTCTAGAGTCCCAGACAACATCACAAGTGCGTCTGCTATCGAAAAAAGAAAATGCACTTCTAATATACTGCCTGGCCTGTCCAACTATAGTAGTTTCTATCTATTGTAAGAACAAGTCTGGCCATGCAAATCTTAGTTGACGGTATTGCAAGTGAAAACGATGGTGATAAGCAGGATATTCAGATATATCACTGCCTGAGAAATGAAAACCTCTCTACTTGACTCTTCCATCAATTTTCTCCAATGAGAGGGGTATGTAATCTTGATTGTACCTCACCTCTATTTCCAGAATCTGGTGCTTAGAATTAGAAGGTTCAGTTGTTTGTCGATTATAGCAAAGGCGCCCCGAGATGTTCCAGACACTTTCTCATTTCTTTCTCTTAGCCTTGTAAATGCAATTCCCTCCATAAAGGGGTTACTACATTCAGCAACGTTTTTCTTTATCTACTTTAACTTGTTGCTTTAATCTTGCTTCTATGCTGTCATTCTTCTAGGGTCTGGGAAGACAAGATAGAAACTCCTGATCATGCTGATGAACCAAGGCATGACAACCCATTAGAGGATCCCACCAATCTATCTTCAAGCTCTTTGCAAACATGTTGGAGTGCCATTGCAAACTTTCTTTCTCGCATTCAGAGTAATTAGCAATTAATTTTTAAACCTTTTCCTGTGCAAATAATTTGAGATTTCTTTCTAACCAACAATGTAAAGCATGGCTATAAATGTTATGAGCCTTCAGACCATACTCTAGGGTGGCGTCTAACATGCTGCATTCTGTTTTGCTATATGATCTGCTATAGTCTTTCATAACCACTGTAATCATTGCCAACTGGCAAGCACATCTTGATAAAAAGCAATCATTGTCTAAGCTGACATGTTCTGGCATGTCTACCCACTCCAAGCGTATGTCGTTTAAGACGTCTTCATCTTTCTCTAAGTCAAGGGATTCTTTACACCTTTGTACCTGGAAATTTTCACTGCGAAGAGTATCGTGGCCATCAGTCTGTACCTCAGACTTGTTACATGTGGCGCTAAACATGACTTTACTTTATAAATGGGTAAGCAATTATGTATTGAAAGCTTGTTTTTTTGTATTGAAAGCGAGAGATAACGAGTCCTGGTGATCTCTAGTCTCTCTATCAACTTGAATAAGATCCAAGTCGTATTTAGTAAAAAAAATGTTCTCATCAAAGCCAAATACAGCTTAAAAAAAGGTTACAAATTTATTACTAATGGCTGCAATTGCCAAAGCCAGAGCTAGATACAAAATAATAAATCTGTTTTCTAAAAATAAAACAAAATGTTACAATGGTCCCAGACTATAATCAATTAAAATAACAACCAATTTGACTGCCTTCAACTCATCTCTCAAACATAAATTCAAGAGATTATAAAGAACAAAAATTCTACAGTAATGCACTAGGCACAATCACAACAGACAAAAGGCACTTTGCACAATTATTAGCTGGCTGCTACAGGCAAAATGCACTTAACACAATTATTAGTTGGCTGCTAAGAATTATGCAGAAGGTGTATGATTGAAATGACAAAAGATCAGTTTGAAACCTACAGTGAGCGCTAGCACAGATTCATAAACCAGTCTTAATCATTATTATTTTTCAAACTTAAAACTGGAACTTAATCTGAAAAAATGAAGGTTGCTGAAGCTGAACAGGAACTAAACCAATAAAAAGTAAATTTGCCAAACATGAACTGGAACTTTATATGGTTTTTTAACTTTTTCTTATACCATGGCCCACTTTCCAACCCTAAGTATCTTGACAACCCGCTTTGGTGAACAGAATTTAATCTTCATCATGATCTCTAAAAAAAATAAATTAAAACTTGGAATTTGTCTGTGATTTCCCAATTTTTGTCCCAAAAACATATTGATCTCAAGGTCTTCACTAGGAATTTGTTTCTGATTTCTTGATCAAAATGACATCATTATAGATGTTTAATATAAGCTTTCATTCTGATTTATGCTCTGTGACCCACTAAAAACAGTACCTCTAGGCCATGGCCCACTGATTGAAAACCACTGGTTTAGACACTCTAATTTTAATTTTTGATTTTTTATATTGGCCTAGATGAATGATTATTTTGTATTTGAAATCATCACAATTTGTTTGATCATTTACTTATGGTGTGCTAAATCATAAACAAATTTTCAGGCATTAAATTAAAGCAGAAATCGGCCATATAGGGTGGATAAAAGAAGCACGGTCTCAAATAGATAATATGCTAAAACAGTAAAGTGAAAAAATTGAATGGTATGTTATCAAGTTAAGTTATAGAGATTGAAATGGAGATGCACCAAAGATAACAAAACAAAATCTAAAAAATAATCAGATCTTAAAACTATGATGATTGGTTTTAACTTTGTTAAATATCTTAGTACAAAAATGCACAACTTTTTGTTGTAGCTGCCATGTTATCAAGTTAGTTTTAACTAATGGCTGCTTGTGAGTTTGATAAGTACCATATTTTCTGCCTAATAAGCTAATTTTTGTACCAGATTTTTGGGGATCGGCTTATTAGGCGGATATCACTTTGGACCAGAAAATATTGGAGGTCAAAATTGGTCATTAAATAGCTTTAGTTTGACATTTTGCAGCCATTGTGCATAAACACTGTCACAATCATATCGTGCATTTCCACAAGTAAACACATGCAAATGAGCGCTTTCTCCTAAAAGCAAAAAGAAAAAGGAGAATCAATATTACTCAAAGAAACAAAGAGCTCAAATTGGTGCGTTCTTTGCTTCTTAATATTAGTCAAAGAAAATGAGTAAAGATTGCAAAAAGAGAAAAAAATAACCTCAGCTTATTAGGTGGTAATCAGGAAAAACCATGATTTTCAGAGCTAAAAATTCAACTTGGCTTATTAGATGGAAAATATGGTAGATGAAATTATGTATTAGTCACATAAAATAATACCTACAAGTTCCACTGTTTACTATTCTACTGATTGGTGTCAACATTGAAAAATGATATCTAAAATTATGTTGGCATCAAACCCAATGAGAATTAACTTGTTCAATTTCATCAATTATTGCTTCAATGTCTAAAATTATGCTACTTATGCAGTCTAGGAACTACATCAAAAATTATGATTCTTTAATAACTTGATATCAAAAAAAGATGTTACTGATGGCACTTTGATACCATCAGAAATTTTGTGGTGCTGAGTTCATTCTCTTGATTTGAAAAGCTATATTTTGTGCCAAGAATAGGTCAGTAGATGATTCCCTCCAATCCTAGCTCCTAACTACAATTTACTAATCAGATTTAAAGTTAAGTATAACGTTTATTCAAATAATGTCAGTCAAATTGCAGATCCACAGAGGGTAGGGTTTTTGACAAAAATTTTCTCCAGTGCAACAAAGATTCAATTTATAATTCTGATTGTACTTGATTAATGAATAACAACTTTACCAGGCAATTCAAACAACTTAGAATGCTCTTTACAAAATAACAGCACAAAACAACCCTTTGAATAATTTGCTTTAACAAAGTTTTTCTTTTTAAAGTTATAGAAGGACATGCTTATATAGTGGATATCACAATTAGTGATGGGATGATTAATCAGAATCGAGAATCAAAGTATTTTTAGGAATCACAATTAAAAGATTTTTCAAAAAAATTTCAATTCTTCAAAACAATTCCTAATTTATATCTCATTATCATTGCCCTTGCACATATATGGAAAAAAACATTTTTTTTAGAATATAAATATGTGAAGAGGGTGTCAGACAGACTAATGGCCATGAAGCTGGAGGTAAAAGGGGCTAAATATAGTAAGCGTGTATGCTCCACAGGTTAACAACAGCATGGAGGAGAAAAATGATTTTTGGGAAGACCTGGATGGGTTGATAAAAAAAGAGGAAAGGATGATCAAAAAAGAAGTGGTTGATCAAAAAAGAGGAGAGAATAGTTCTTGGTGCAGATCTTAAGGGACATGTGGGCAAAGAAAACATAGGGGATGAGGAAATAATGGGGAGGTACAGTGCTGGAACAAGAAATAAGGAAGGATCAATGCTTGTGGATTTCGGGAAAAGGTTGGAATTAGTGATTATTAATACCTATTTCAAGAAGAAAGATGAACACAGGTTGACGTCTAAAGTGGCAAAAAAAGTACTCAAGTAGATTATGTGATGTGCAGAAGAGGAACCTGAAGGAAATGTGCAATTGTAAAGTAATAGTGAATGAGTGTGTGGCAAAGCAGCACTGTATGGTGGTATGCAAAATGGCTCTCATGGTGAAAAAGAAAAAAGCAGAAAAAGTAAAGCCAAAAATACGATGGTGGAAACTGAAGGAGACAGGCTGCAAAGAAGCGTTTAGACAAGAGATGACCAGGATTTTGGGAGGCAAGGATGGGTTACCTGATGAGTGGGACAAAACAGCAAAAATGCTAAGAAAAACAGCTGAAACTGTACTGGGAGTGACATTTGGGAAACGAAATGGAGATATGGTGGTGGAATGAGGAAGTTTAGGAGAGCATAAAAGAAAAGAAAGAGACAAAAAAAGCATGGGACAAAATAAGAGATGAAAATACTAAAAAGATATACAAAGAAAACAAGAGTAAGGCAAAGAAGGCAGTTGCAATGGTGAAGGGACATGTGTATGAAGATTTGTATGCTAGATTGGAAACAAAAAAAGGTGAAAAGGAGTTGTACAGATTGGCTAGGCAGAGAGACAGAGCAGGGAAAGATGCACATGAGACTTTTGAAGGATAAAAACAGTAATGTGATGGTAAGTTTGGAGGCAGTGTTAAAGAGATGGATGGAGTACTTTGAAAAACTGATGAAGGAAAATGACAGAGACTTTAGGCCATAGGAAGCAGAAGTGGTTAATGAAGAGGTAAATTGCTTCAGTAGAGAAGAAGTGAAGAATACATTAGGAAACATGAAAAAAGAAAAAGTGGCTGGCCAGATGAGTTGCCAATAGAAGTTTGGAAGTGCATGGGAGAGATGGACCTAGGGATAAAGTTGACCAGACTGTTTAACAGACTATTAATGGTTGAATGGATGCCAGAAGAATGGAGAAGGAGTGTGCTTATTTCAATCTATAAATACAAAAGGGATGCAAAGTGTGGTGGAAACTACAGAGGAATAAAGCTGATGAGCCATACAATGAAGATATGGGAAAGAATTATTGAAGCCAGGCTAAGGAATAGAGTGGAGACCAGTGAACAGCAATATGGATTTATGCCAGGAAAGGGAACCATCAATGCCATGTTTGCCTTAAGAATGTTGATGGAAAAGTACAAGGAAGGTCAAAGAGTGCTACATTGTGTATTTATGGACCTAGAGAAAGCTTACGTAAGACCTAAAAGAAGAGCTGTGGTACTGTATGAGAAAATCAGGAATAGTGGAAAAGTATGTGTGACTTGTCCAGGATTTGTATGAGGGAAGCAAAACAGTGGTGAGGTGTGCAGTAGGAACTACAGAACATTTTAAGGTTAAGGTTGGACTGCACCAGGGATCAGCATTAAGTCCGTTTCTGTTTGCAGTAATAATGGATAGGCTAACAGACAAAGTAAGAAGAGAACCACCATGGACAATGCTGTTTGCTGATGATATTGTGATTGGAGAAGAGACCAGGGAAGAAGTGGAGGGGAGACTAAAATGCTGGAGGTATGCATTGGAAAGAAAAGGGATGAAAGTAAGTAGGTCAAAGACCAAATACCTGTGCATAAATGGAGGAAATGATGAAGAAACAGTGAAGATGGAGGACACAAAAGTGCCAAGAGTAAAGGAATTCAAGTAATTGGGAAAGACCTAGAGAAAGCTTATGACAGGGTTCCTTGGGAAGAGCTGTGGTACTGTATGAGAAAATCCAGAATAGTGGAAAAGTATGTGCAACTTGTACAGGATATGTATGAGGGAAGCAAAACAGTGGTGAGGTGTGCAGTAGGAACTACATAAAGTTTCAAGGTCAAGGTTGGACTGCACCAGGGATCAGCGTTAAGTCTGTTCCTGTTTGCAGTGATAATGGACAGGCTAACGGATGAAGTAAGGAGAGAACCACCATGGACGATGTTGTTTGCTGATGATATTGTGATTTGAGAAGAGACCAGGAAAGAAGTGGAGCAGAGACTATAATGCTGGAGGTATGCATTGGAAAGAAGAGGGATGAAAGTAAGTAGGTCAAAGATCGAATATCTGTGCATAAATGGAGGAAATGACAAAGAAACAGTGAAGATGGAGGATACAAAAGTGCCAAGAGTAAAGGAATTTAAGTAATTTGGATCAACAGTGCAAGAAAGTGGTAGTTGTGAGAGGGAGGTAAAGAAGAGAGTACATGCAGGATGGAACAGATGGAAAAAGTATCGGGAATAATCTGTGACAGGAGGTTACCAGCTAGAATAAAAGAAAAAGTGTAC
Source organism: Diplosoma virens (assembly GCA_963680785.1). NCBI lineage: Eukaryota > Metazoa > Chordata > Ascidiacea > Aplousobranchia > Didemnidae > Diplosoma > Diplosoma virens. The sequence goes on along the minus strand of OY796882.1, from coordinate 37,872,664 downwards.
AGTTCAGTGGTGAGACTAGCAATGGTGTATGAACTTGAGACAGTGGCAGTCACAAAGAAACAAATGGAAGAGATGGAAGTCACAGAGATGAAAATGTTGAGGTTTGCTATGGGAGTGATGAGAAAAGACATGATTAGAAATGAGTACATCAAGGGTACAGTTAAGGTATAATGGTTAGGAATGAAGATGAGGGAGGGCAGACTGAGGTGGTATGGACATGTCATGAGGAGAGACCAGGAATATGTAGGAAGAAGGATGATGGAAATGGAGTTACCGGGAAGAAGAGGGAGAACAAAGAAAAGATTTTTAGATGTGGTGAAGGAGGATGTGGGGGAGGTTGGTGTGAAGGAGACAGACATTGAAGACAGGATGATTTGGTGGAAGATAAAACGCTGTGGCTACCCCTGATTGAAGGGAAAGGCTGAAAGGAGAAGATAAATATTTATAATAATTATAATCTTGGGTTGGTGGCAAATTTTCCATGGCAAATCATCACTAACCATCACTAACTTAAAAGGCTGCTTTCCACTACAAATGTAGAATGTAGCATTCTTTTACTTCTTTTTATGCTTAAGCACAAGATGAAGCAAAAATATCAATAAAACAAACAAAGAATATTCCATTCCATGCTTTTAGCAGGAATAAGCTTTAACAACACTATCATTACTAACTCTAACCCAAATTGGCAGTGGCTTACTGTCAGCAGCAAATCAGTGGCAGCAAGCAGACAAAAACAGATAATTGCATATTCATTTTGCCAGTCATTTTTATGCGATTATCCAATATATGCGTTTAACCAATTTGTATAATTACCCTTCGACCACGTTGTAGATTGCCAATTTGGTTTGCAATGTTTCTACACGATTAAGACATTGTACAAACACTGGCAAGAAAATACGCAATTTTAGTGTTTGTTTATACTCAACTTTATATAATCAAATCTTCAATTCAACTCAACTTTGTTTTCCCGATTTTCTCCTGAAAAAAAATAAAATAAAATAAAAGGCCTTCACTTCCATTTTGTCTCCAATTTCGCTATTTTTCTTCTGAAATCATGGTGATCTCTAAAAAAAAAAGTCTTTATTTTAATTTCGTCTCCGATTTTGCTATATTTCTTCCAAAATCATAGTGATCTCTAAAAAAAAGTCTTCATTTCGATTTTGTCTCTGATTTCGCTTTTTTTTCAGTGATCTCTAAAAAAAGAGTCTTCATTTTGATTTCGTTATATTTCTTCTGAAATCCAAGATGATCTCCAAAAAAAAAAAAAAGATTCTTCACTTTGACTCAAACTTGTATTTCCCACTTTTCATCCCAACTTCATATTAATCCCAACAAAACATTGCAGTTTTATAAAACAGTCTTTTGTTTTTGGTTTTTTGATAGGCATTGTAAAGGGGGATGGCATGCCGTCCAAACATCCCTGCTAATTGCGCCCCTGTTTCATGACACACCTTAAAGATTATCGCACTTTTTTGTTTTACTTCTTTTATTTTGTATTTTGCCACAATTGTGCTTTTGTTTTGTATTTTGCAGCAAATAGCAGCCACCATGACAGATTAATTTACTGCTGTTTACTTTTTCAATCCCATTGTAAATTGGATTGTTTTTTCGCAAATGTTTTCCCCCCGAGAAATAATGTGATTAAGTGATTGAAGATAGCAACTGTGATGAAAATTTTAAGCGATAATCTGATTTATTCCTTTAAATGGTATGCGATTAACCGATGTTTTTACTTAATGAAAGATAGGATTTGGTTCAGGATTTCAGATTTGTATGCAATAAAATGATATATGCATTTAGGCAGTATGTGATTTACCGATTTTGTCTGTATATATATATTGCAGGAGTGAATCTATCTTCCCCGCAGAGTGCTCAATGAAAAAAATCAGAGCAATTTAATACAAAATTTATTCAATCACTGTTTAAAAATCACAACAGTCTGTTTCATTCTTAGAATCGTCAGGTGGTTACTAGAAAATTAAAAATATAGTTATTAGTGGTAAAAAAATATGTATGGAATAAATGATATGTAGTTAAATTAAGCAAACAATACAAATCCTATGATGTCATACAAAAAAAAGCAACTCAAAATATAGTAAATGCAAGTATATACTTGCGTTTACTATATTTTGATATTGTTTTGATATTACGAGTATATACTTACATTTACTATTTATCATATACTTGCATTTACTATATTTCAAGTAGTTTTTTCTTGTATGACGTCATAGGATTCATATTATTTGCTTAATTTAACTACATATCATTTATTTCATACGCATTTTTTTACCACTAATAACTATATTTTTAATTTTTTAGCAACCATCTCACGATTCTAAGAATGAAACAGACTGTTGTGGTTTTTAAACAGTGATTGAATAAATTTTGTATATATATATATGTAGATAGCAAGAGTAAATCAATTTTTCTTGCAGAACACTCAAAGGTCAGAGCAATTTAACAATGTTTAAAGTATCACAACAGCGTGTTTTATCCTATAATATCATCAGGTGATTACTTATTCAAATCAAATTGTCAGTTGGTTGCTTTATTTGAATAAGTAACCACTTGACAATTCCATAGCATGAAATGGACTGTTGTAAATTTTTAGACATGTGTTTTATATATATACAGTGGCAGAAAAAGTTTTAGACCACTTTCACCACTTTCAAAAATATAAAATTGTTCATGATTTTTTAGTGGTTTGCTAAAATTTAAAACAACTCACCTGTAGTTTTATATTTTTAACACTCCAAGAAATTCTCTATAAATTGATATAAGTTGTTTTAAATTTTAATAAACCACTAAAAAATTATAAACAATTTTTAATTTTTGAAAGTGGTGGTCTAAAACTTTTTCCGCCACTGTATATATACTCATATATTTTTTATTTTAAGGCAAAAACATCTCGACAGCCTGTTTTATCTGATTAAAAAATTAAGGAACAGATGAAAAAAGTTGTACAGTTGTTTTTTAATAAATGAAAAATCAATGTATTTCTGACTTTCATTAAGCACTCAACAAAAACACCTCAATTAATTTTTTCCTAATTTATATATATATATTCTAAGAGTTTCTTATAATATTGCAATATATACAGGGGAGAGTGCTACAATCTGGACTAACTTCCAATTGGTATAAAATAAAAAATATATCAAATATGTTGTTCTTTTTTGTTTTAGATTTATGTGATAATTATCTATTAAAGTAAAAACAAATTATGCAAAATGTACAGTAAAATTGAATGCTATACTGCAATTGTTGTGGTGCTAAGCTGTGGCGCAAGCTCAAAGACACTGTCAATTTTTTTCAATTTTTCAAAATCGACTGTGTACAGCATTGCCAAGATTTTCAATGAGTCTGATGAGTCTAGGAATGAGTACCTGACTCCTCAGAGAAAAACACAGGACTAAATGCAAGGTTTGTTAAAGGAACAAAGACTTTTTGAAGACATTTCAGACCCTCATCAATGAAGACCCACACTTGTCCATGCAGACATTGATTACAAAGCTCAATAAGCACAGAACAACAGTTCTTTGTGCCATTCATGATGATCTGCGATACAAGAGCTATCTTTTGAAGTTGAGACAAATGCTCTCACACCCCATGAAGATGAAGAGACTTGAGAGACATGGACTGCTTATCAATTCTATGAAGCACAGAGCTGCTGGACACATCTGCTTTTCTGATGAAAAGATTTTGTGTGTTGATGCAAAATTCAATTGTCAAAATTTAGATTTGCAAGGACCCAGATGATGTTCCTGTGATTGGCAGAACCAAGTTTTCTTCCAGACTACATGTTCTTGAGGTGATCTCCAATAAAAGCAACGTCATGTCTGCTCACTTCTTTGGCAAAGACCAAACCATGACAAAGGAAGTCTACCTGGATGTTATAAAGACTGTTGTGAAGCCGTGGATTGTTCAAGTTGCTGCAGGAAGCCATGGCTTTTCCAACAGGATGGAGCTCCTGCTCATGCATCCAATTTTGTCCAAGCTTGGTGTGAAGAGAATCTAGACATATTTTGGTCAAAGTTCTGACCTCCTAATAGCCCAGACCTAAATTCTTTTAACAATTACTTATGGGGCATACTGATGAGACAGTTCAAGAAACATCCACACAATATTGTTGACTCACTTAAGACTGCCATTATTGAGGTGTTGGCTAACTTGTCCATGGAGCATGAAGAGTGGAGGCTGTGATCAAAGCTGAATGGGGTTGGATTGAATAATATGGTAGAGAAGAGATGAGACAACAACATTATACAGCAATTTTCATATAAACACTTGTCCTTCTGAATAAAAATGATTTTTTTTTTGTGTATAGTTTTCAAGATTGTAGCTAGTGCACACCCCTGTGTATATATATATATAGAGAGAGCAAAAGTAAATCAGTCTTTATTGCAGAGTGCTCAATAAAAAAATCAAAGCAATTTAATACAAAATTTACTTAAACTCTGTTTTAAAAAAAACAACAACAGCTGTTTCATCCCATGACTTGACAGTTGATTGAATGACACTTGATTACAACTTTAAATCTGTCCCACTTTTATCAATTTTTCATCCCAAAAACATAGTGTTTTCTAAAGACAAGGACTTGAATCTCTTGTCCCAAAAACATAGTAATCTCTAAAAAAAGATCTTCCTTTTGAATCGTTTTTGATTTCTGCTAGGGTGGGGCCATGGCATAATGCCCCCTCTTTTAAATAACTGACTACAACGTAAAAAGAATGCAAAAAATGGAAGCAATAGACATTTAACAAAACATAACCATGTCAAGAAATCTACTTGTTCCCCCCCCCCTAAAGATGCTTAGCCCAGAGGTTTTGTTAAAAAACCCTCAGCTTGACATTGACAAAAAATTATAAAAAATAAAAACTAACTGTCTTACTGATGGCCTCTGCTTTTTATGAATTTAATTTACAGTAACAAAGAGATTGTAGAATTGCAGAAACATACAAAAGCAAATCTTTTTTTTTTTTTTTTTTTTACTGTTGTTTTGATCAAGTGTCATTTCAATCAAGTATCATTTCGATCAAGTGTTGTTTCAATTAAGTCATTTTGATCAAGTATCATTTCAATTAAGTGTCGTTTCAATCAAGTGTTGTTTTGAGCAAGTGTCATTTTGATCAACTGTTGTAGCACTGTTTCATCCAATAAAATCAGTCTCTTTCATCCATATTAAGGTAAGCGAAAGGAAGTCAGGTCACCTTAATATGAGTACATACAAACAAACCCCTGTACTTGCATTTGCTGCATTTTAAGTCTTTTTTTTTCTATGTTACATCACAAGAATTGCATTATTTGCTTAGTCTCAGGTGAGCCATATAAGCATTGGAACTTTTGCAAGGCCAACTGGGAGCTATATGGCTTCATCACAAACCACCTATCTCAGAAATTATCATTTTCTTACTCTAACTCTATTTATAAGGCATACCAGGACTTTTGTAATACCACCTTTGTAGCAGCAAAATTGTCAATTCCATGCAGTTGCAAAAACAACTATAGACTGTGTTGGATGCAGATGCAAACACCTCTAGCAGGTTTTTCTACAGCCTCCTTCAGGTGAAGCAACTGGTTCAGCTGCTTCCATCTTGCAGTCCCATCTTGACGAAAAACAAAAAGATTGCTGGTTGGAAGCTGTCAATAATGTTGACTTCATGCACTCAGTTGGCTGGCATGGAATATAATTAACAACTTGACCAGCAGAACCAGACACACATGCTGCCTCTGCCCCATCACTGCCAACCCGATTGCCTCACAGTTGGTTAAAAAGGGAATGTACAAAACAACAAATTGTGAGTCAGCCAGACTCATTAAAGAGGTATTCCAACACTGCCTTACAAATGTATCTCCAGAGAGTTTTCTTTGGAAGAATTTGCCAAAGCCCTTCTGCTGTTAAAGTATAAAATAACTCCAGGCACTGACACCCTATACTCAGAACTAATACTCTGTTTTGAAGTCTCTGTTAAACAAGTTCCTGTCTTCTTATTTCAACTCAAGTTTCCAAAAATTTAGAGGAAAGCATTGGTGGTTGCCATCCTAAAGCTGAATAAGGCATTAGGTGGCCCAAAGAGCTATAATAGACCTATATCTTCATTTTGTGTCTCCTTCAAGATTTTGGAGAGACTTATCTTTGCCTGTGTAGAACTAATTATTGACCTACTGCTACCTAGAGAACAAGCTGGGTTTCAGCACAAAAGGTCAATGGTAGATCAAGTCACTCTTGTAAATCAAAAAATTTAGGATAGCTTAGCCAAAATAAAGGCCATTAATGTGTTTGTCAATCTTACAGCAGCCTACAATACTGTATGGGACTGCAGCTACTTTGTTTTCTTCCAGGCACCTACATGGTCTCATTGATTGTGGAACTTGTTCATAATCGAAGTTTTACCCTTAACACCAGTGCCAGAAACCAAAGCAAGTTACAATGCCTTACAAATGGCATCCCACAGAGATCAATCCTGGCTCCCTTCATGTTTAATATCTATACATATGAGCTGTGAGTGATGGTAAGCAGAAAATTTGCTTATGCTGATGACCTGGCCATCTTGCACCATGCAAGTGCTAGCAGCACTTTTACTCAAGATATGGCCATCCTATCTTGTTAACTTTACAATTAAAAGCTCAAGCTCAGTATTTATTGTACTCTTAGCAGCCTTTCATCTTTACAACAAGGAGGCATGATGTGAGCTTAACATTTTTGTCAATAGACAGGCCCTACCGTTTTGTGTTGAACCCACTTATCATGGCATAAAGCTTGATAGGGCACTCCTGTTTTGCCAACATTTAGAGTCACTTTGCAAGAAATTAACATCTTGCATTAGGCTTTTAAAATGATTAGCTGAATCAAGCTGGAGTAGGGATGCCATCATGCACAGCCTACCTTGCCTTGCTCCATTTATCATTTGAGCACTGTACTCCTTTTTGGTGTTGCAGTGCCCATACCTGCTTTATTGATGCCTTGCACATAGTGACTGGATGCTTGCATTGCACATCAACAGGCAACCTTTTTATCTTATCAGGCATCCAACCTACTGAGCTTTGCTGCCAAGAAGCTGTACTGTCTCTAGCTTACCATGCTCAGGAACCAGGAGACCTCCTATATGAAAGGCTCCTGTCTCCACTTCATTGACAGCTGTGGCTACTTAAATAAATTACTTAAATTTAAATTAAGACATGTCTTAATTATTTTAAACATAAAATAGTATTTGGTGCTTCAAAAGCAGCTTCAAATGGTATTTGTTTTAGTTGGTATGTTTGCATGGCATTTTCTTACACTTGTAATTTTTATGAATTACCATTTTACTATATTCTACTAACTTCAGTGTTTTTTTTTTAAGCCATATTTTTATATTTCATTACATCACATATCTCTCTTTAAATGCCGTTGGTGTAAATTTTGTTTTGGATTGCATTATTATTTTTATTCTGTTACACCCAATGAAGTAACAGTAGTTCACGAAAGCTTGTATAATTAAATAAAAATTCGATCAACTTTAGTGCAGGTTGTTTGTTCTTTTCTGACTGATTTCAATAGTTAACATGGCTTTCCCAATTTCTATTCCTTGCAATCCTTCAATAACAAAGAATTTGTAACGCAAATTGCAAACCTTTTAGAAACCAAAAAAAAAAAAAAAAAATGAACAAAAATAATAAAAACCCATTTTGTCATCTAAAGACTTGTTTCCACTATGATCATTAGCAGCAGTATTCTTTGTTTGTTTTATTGCTTTTCTTAGCACTTAAGCAAGAAAAGAAGTAAAAAATCAATAAACAAAGAATAGTCCCTCAATACTTGTAGTGGAAACACACCTTTAAACTGCCACTCAATGAAGACTCTGCCATGGATATGTTAAAAATTTTTTTTTAATGTAATTGCAAAAAATCAAAATTACAAAAATTTACTCAGAACAGTTAAGAAATCAATGCAAACCATACAGTTGAAGTTATTTAATGCAGTATTGAAGCATGAAATAATAGAAAATAACAATAAACATTTAATCAAAAATTAAACTAGTTTACCAATATAACCCTAAGTAAGATTTTGGGAAACTTTTTTTGCTTTACGAAGTGTTGTAGCATTTTAGAAATGTTTAAAATGCGCAAGTAAAAAAGAGGAAAACAGTTTTAAATATAATTTCAATACAATTGATCCAAATTAATCGATGATTGTGATATGATCCAAAACAATGCTAAATTATGCAATGAGATGCTTGCAATGTTATGTGATGAGATGCAAGCAATGCGATTTTAAATTGTTTTTTACTTCCCAATAACTTCAGCAACTACAACAAATAAATCGTAACAGTTTACTTCGTCAAACAGTCTTCTATAATACAAATCACTTCCAGAACCAATTCTTCCAATAACTCACTGTGACTCACTCTGAAATACAAAAATGATTTACAATAAATTAGAATAAAACGTGCTTAAAGATAATTAATGACAAAAAGAATATGTGTGGAAAAGAAAAGACTTAATTAAAACAAACAGAAGGTATCTAATAACAAAGAATCATAAATAATGGAAAGCGGTTCGAAACTCAGGTAAAGCTTGCTGTAACACTAAGTGCTTCATATTAATAATAATGTGGTAACTCCCAATTGCATACTAAAATTTTTGTTTGCCAACCTTGACCTGTAACAACTTTTTGTGAGGTTCAATTTAGAAAAGGGTCATTCCATGACAGATCACCACAAAAAAAATTTTTTATTAGCCACTACATCTTTGATTTTGATGAAAATTGGTGTATGTGATTATCTTGTAGCTAAAACCCACTGGTGCAAATATTACATTTCTATGACTAATACTTTTTGAGTTATAGGGGGCAAAGTTTTGGGGGAGCTGAAAAAACCCTTTTCAAAAAACGCATATATCTTCCTCAAGATATGTTTAAATTATAACATGTTATATATGGTTGAAATCAAAAATTAACAAGGAATTCAAATATAATATCAAAAATCCTATAAATATTAATATAAAAAAGTTATTTATTTAAAGAAAAATTTTTTTTTTGCCACTCCCCAAAAATTTGGGAAGCCTCCACAAAAATTTTTTTGAAAAAAATTTGATTCATAGCCCATAAAAATATGCAATAAAAGCAATGGGTATAGATCATTTATTGTGCTTTACACTCATACAAATGATTCACTAAAGCAATTTTAAGGGCAAATATTCCCAAAAATTCAATTAATACAAGAAGGATTTTCCTATATACCTATGTTTTAACATTGAGGATCTTGGCAATGTTTTCTTGGCATTTTAGATTCTAATTAGTTTAAAATAATTTATAATATTAAAAAAAAAAAGAACATTTAATAGGGATTAAGGTAGGTATTTGATATTGTGGAATGAGCAAACTAAATATCTTTGATAAATATGACTGTATAGGTATTACAGTAATAAATTAAAATCTTTGTATAGCCATTAGCAGCACTAGCCGTAACTCCATTGTCAATGTATTAGAATTATACATCACAAATACATATACAAGTTATATATTTTTCATATTTTTTTCTTCATTGACAACAAAAGCAAAAATAAAAAGACACATACAAAAGAATGAAAAATTACATATATGGTACAATGCAATTGCTGCCAGAAAAAGATGCTTGCAAAAGACTTTTTAGTTTACCATATGCAAGCTAGCACCTTCGACTATTTGAATCAGATGTTATACATACATATAAAAATGAAATTGCAATATAAACAAAGACAAACCAAACAAAAAAATGACACTTGATCGAAACAACACTGACCAAAATGACATGTGATTGAAATGGACACTTGATAAAAAAAAAAGATTTACTTTTGTATGTTTTTATGATTAAACAATGTCTTTGTTACTGTAAATTACTGTAGATTCAGTTTGTGTTAATTTTTTGTCAATGTCAAGGTCAGGGTTTTTTAAAGAGGTTCCTGGGCTAGCATTTTTAGGGGGGCAACAAGTAGATTTCAAGTCATAGTTATGTTTCGTTAAATGCCTATTGCTGCCATTTCTTTGCATTCAATTTACATTGTAGTCAGTTATTTAGAGGAGGCATTGTGTGATGGCTCCACCCTTGCAGATCCTTACGGAAATAAGAGACAGGCTAAAAGGGAAGACCTTTTTTTTAGAAATTACTATGTTTTTGGGACAAAAAATTGACAAAACCAGGACAGAGTCAAAGTGAAAACTTTTTTTAGTGATCACTATGTTTTTGGAATGAAAAATTAAGACAGATTCAAAGTTGTAAATTTTCTCTTTCATTATTTGATCAAATATTATTTTGATCAAGTAATGTTTCAATCAAATGTTGTTCAATCAACTGTTAGGTCACAAAAAAATATATTGATGGAAATGAAAACAATTCAAAAACATTACAATTTACAAATTGTTGCGCATTACAACATACCGACACAATTGAAAACAATTTAAATACATGACATATTACAGTTTACGAACAGAATTCTGTAAATTGTTAAAAATCACTGATATAGTGGTTTATAAGAAATGATTTATGATTAACTTTAAAATTATGAAATGAGTTTTTGTTAATGTTTTTAAGAATTTTAGACCATATCTTTACACCACTGAAATTTAACATCTTTTACTAAAATCAGAAGATACATACAGTTGGTAAAAGCCAGGGGTGTAGAGCCAGAGCCTGGAGTGGGAAGAAATTTTAGGGTCTGGAGCTGAAGCTGGAGCCACATATTTTAAAAAGGTGGAGCTGGAACTACTATTTTCAAAAGGTTGAAGCTGGAGGCAATTTTTTAGTAGGTTGGAGATGGAGCCTGATATTTTGAAAAGCTTGGAACCAGTAAAATTGCACCAGCTTAAATTCCAGCTTTGTATTGTATTAAAAAAACACAGCCAAATTTTTTTATTCAAATTAAGTATAATGTTTCAGGGCTACCTCTAGTATATTTGGTTAGTCAGAAATATATAGTGTTATTATCCTTGGTTTGAGTTGTTTAATCTTCTGGGAGGCATAGAATGATGTTACTTAATCTGGTCAAGTTTGAATATTTAATGCCACTTGGAAATGGAAATTAAACTTACCTTAAACTGTTTATTTAAGCATGCTCTAACCAAATTTAATAATTGTTTACTGAGCAAATAATTTAAGAGCCATGGTCACTTTTAGAACAAAACATTTCCAAAAAAAGTTAAGTAGGCAGCATGGTCAAGTTGTTAAAGCACTTGGCTGATGATCAACACGATCTTGGCTCAAAACCCACTTGCGCCATTCTGTTCTTGGAAAAGACACTTTACAGCACTTTCCCTTGCTTTGTGCTCTTGGCAAGCAGTTCTAAATTTCAGTAATATCTCTATTAAATTACAAGTGGACAGCAATATCTTGGCATCTTCAGAAGCAGATCGGGGTAATTGCTTACCCTATGTATAGCTCCTCCATTGCTTTCCTGCAAGTCAGGAGGATAAATATAGAGATAAAAATTAAAGAAAAATAAAGTATTGAATTTGATCATAGCACACATAAATGAACAGTTTAAGGCAGGAGTGTGGAGCCAGAGCTGGAGCCAGAGCCAGGAGCAAGAAGAAATTTTAGGGTCTGGAGCTGGAGCCAGAGCCAATCATTTTAAAATGCCAGAGCTAGAGCCGTAGATTTTATTGCTAGCTCTGCGCCCCTGGTAAAAACAAATCAATTTTTTATGTGGTGAGTATTATAATTATGAATTTGTTCATTGAATGTTCATTGAAAGTAATCCAAAAAAATTTTTGGTAGCATATTATGCATATACTTAAACATAAACTTTGCATAAGTAAATTTAATAATATTGTTTATTTTTAAGACATTAAATTTATGAATGAGATAATTTATATTTGTTAATTTTGGTAAAAATAAACAAGAACGAATAAACTTATTTTGATGGACCTGAATAGGAGCCAGCATTGATTTATTAGCTCTTCTCCAATTCAATATAGAGTTTTAGACTTCAGTTTGAATTAATGCAAAATAGATAGTTTTTAATGTCGCTAGGGTAGCACAGTATTTGAGTTTACATGCTATCACAAACTAAAAAAAGTTGTTAAGTGCTCGTCTCAAGTTACCCCAAGGTACTTTAAACTACATTTTCTTTCAATAAAATGACCACTGATGGTAATATTAAAGGGATTAGTAAAAATTTTTTTTGTTTCTGAATGGTACAAAATAGGTTTCAAAGTAGTTTACTGATAGTTTATTTGAATTCAACCATACATCTATTACAGACAATTCTTTATTAACATTATTTTGCAGAGATATCAAATAGAGTAGTCTTCATATTAGATACATTTGAAAGATCCTTTATTTAGAGTAGGAATAACAGGGGTCCAAGAATTAAACCCTGTAGTACTCCACATTTAACTGTAGTTAAATCAGATGAAACATTTCTTATTTTTGTACATTAAATTCTATTACTTAGGTATGATTTTATGATAAATACGACCTTGCCTCTTAATCCAAAGTATATATTAAATTTTTTCTATTGATATATCATGATCATGATTAATAGTGTCAAAAGCCTTGCTTAGATCTAAAAACACAGAGCATGTAAATTTGTTGTTGTTAAAATTAGGTAGTAGTTTATCACAGATGGTTGCTAAATACAAAATGTTTAAAAATCATACTTAGTATGAATTAAATACCTACTAAACATTGAAGTTACTTTTGCAACTCCCTGGTTTAAAATGAAACCAATGTCGATCAACAACATTGTATTTTTAACAAAATGAGGGGGACATCGGTTCTATATTTAGATTGGTCTAACTTCATTTAATCTTAAGTTTAGCAACTAGGTATCTACTAATGTAATAAAAAGTGAATGCTGAAAGTATTGCCATATTTATATTTTTAGGACTGAGGATAATAACTTAATGGATAAATTTTTTAAAAAATCCATTAAATTGAGTAAAAATTTTTCTAAAAATTGCTTTAGTGAATCATTTGTATTGAGTGTTAAGCATAATAAACAGTCTATATGCATTGTTTTTATTGCATATTTTTAAGGCTTATAAATCAAAAAATTTTTTTTTAATTTTTGTGGGGGGTGGCAAGGAAAAATTTTTCAAAGAATAAATGACTTTTTTATATTACTATTTATAGAATTTTTAATATTATATTTTAATTCCTTGTTTTTTTTTTATTTCAACCATATAGAACATGTTATAATTTAAACATATTTTGAAGAAGATATAAGCGTTTTTTGAAAATAATTTTTTGGCTCCCCCAAAACTTTTCCCCTATAACTTAAAAAGTATTAGTTGTAGAAACGTAATATTTGCACTAGTGGATTTTGGCAATAAAGTAACCACATACACCAATTTTTATCAAAATCAGAGATGTAGTGGTTAAACGCCTATGGTGACCTGTCATGGAATGACCCAAAAAAATTCTTATTAGTAGGCATAATATGTTTCCAAATGAGTAAATCAAGATGTTTGTTTAAAAAAATTTTGTCCCTAAATAGCAGTGTTCTCTAAATAAAAAAAAGATCTTCACTTTGAATATGACTCAGATTTCTTAATTTTTGTCCCTTAAAAGTAGTGTTCTCTGAAAAAAAGGGGGATTTTCATTTTGTATTTTCATTGCTAAAAAGTAGTGTTCTCTAAAAAATTTAAAAAAAAGGATTTTCACTTCAAATTTGTCTTGGATTTCTTGATTTTCATTTCTAAAATCCAGTATTTCTTCTTCTGGCAACCTTCTGATGATTTTCTGATGGGCAAATAATCACAAACACAATTTTCTTAAGAAAAAAAAAAGAAAATGCAGTGCTTTGGTGTTTTGTGTTTTGTGTTTAGTGTTTAGTGTTTGGTTTCCACAGTTTAGGTGTCTATTGTGACTATGCAATTCATCCACCCTGGATTTCGTGATAGCAGAAATAGCCCAGTGATTGAATGTAGCTTCAACAGAAAAACTAAACTTAAAGACATTTTTGTAATTGCTCAATGATGATGCATAGATTTAACTAAGTATACAGGGTGGAGCATTAATATGGAACCAAATTAAAATTGATATTATAATGTAATGAAAATATATATAACAATTTACAGATATGTACAATTACATAAATATACACAAAGCAAACAAAATAATTTTATTCAAAATGGTCTCCATTGCTTTTGATTACCGCCTGCAATCTCCTGCAAACATCCTCTGCAGATACACCCAGCTGTTCTTGTAAAATTTCTTGCCATGCTTGCAACAGAGACTATTTTAAATTGTCCACACTGTGGTGAATTTTTCCACAGGCCTTGACTTCGAGGATGGACCACATTGAAAAGTCCATGGGATTCATCACTATTGTCACATAAGACTGCCACCACTATTGTCAAACAATCTAAAGAAAAGTCAGAGGAAGAATTTGGACAAAAGTTGGATACAGACTACAAATCAGCAAACAAAGTATTTTAGCAAACCATATGTTGTTTGCACAGCAAACAAACACCAGTTGCCACCTTCATCAAAGATACTAATGGTGTGCTTCTGAAACATCAAAAGGGCAGTTTAAATTGTTGGAGAGAATATTTTTTTGAGCTCTTAAATCCAGTAACAGTCCAACATATGGAAACGTCCAAGGAACAAATTGATGAAGAAATTTATCTAATTGAACCAGAGGTGAGCACAACAACTAAATCTTTAAGGCCCCTGGTGAAGATGATATCGACCCCAAAATGTTAAAGGCCATGAACAACTTTGTTGGCTGACTCATGTGTTCCAAGTAGCTTGGAAAACTGGTGAGGTAGCAAAGCAATGGCAGACCAGTGTGTTGATACCTATTCACAAAAAAGGAGACAAGAAGAAATGCACTAACTACAGGAGCATTTTTTTATTAAGTCTTTCCTGGAAAAGTCTATGCAAAATGCCTTGAAAAGAGATGCCGTGAAATAGTCAAACCTCAACTTCAGGATGCACAATGCAGATTTCATTCTGGCAGATCCATTATGGACCAGATGTTTGCCCTTATGCAAGTTTTGAGAAATCATAGGAATATGTTTTGTAGGCCTTGAAAAAGCATATGACCATGTCCCAAGAGACAAGCTATGGGCAGTACTGCTAGAGTATGACATGAGAGTTCAGCTATTAGCTGCTATCAAATTTTTATACAAACAGTCAGAAGTCTGTGTTTATGTCAATGGCATGAAAACAAAACTTTTTAATGTCAATGTTGGACTACGACAGGGCTGTGTTCTTTTTCCTCTTCTGTTCATTATATACATGGACAAGATAGACTGAGACAATTCCTCCAGTGGTGGCATCACATCTGGGGAGTGTAATGTTTAGCACCTGCTGTTTGCAGATGACCTTGCATTGTTAAGTTCGAACAAAAGTGATCTCCAATATGCACTTGATTGGTTTTCTGATGCATACTTGGATGCTGGGATGAAAATTAGTATTGCTAGAACTGAAATTATTTGTTTGTCAAGATGTCCTGTCCAGTGTTTTTTCCAAACAAATGGAGTAACTCTTCAGCAAACAGAGAAGTTTAAATAGCTTGGAGTCACATTTTCTAGTGATGGTAGACAGGACAATAAACTGGACACATATTTGAAAAGCAAGTGCAGTAATGCACCAGCTTTCTGTTTTCAGATTAGTTTTTGTTCCTATCCTCATCTATGGTCATGAGTGTTGGGTAATGACTGAAAGAGTGAAATCCTGAGTCCAGGTGGCCAAAATGGATTTTTTGCAAAAAGTCAGAGGTTTATCATTACTTGACAAGGTTGAAAACACTGACATTTGTCAATCTTTCAACATCTAACTGCTACTACTCCACATAGAACAATTGCAATTGTGCTGATATGGCCATGTGACACAAATGTCCCACAAATGAACAGCAAAACAACTCTTCCAAGTGGCAAAAGGCCTAGAAGCCGACCCAGAACTTGCTGGCAAAAGTATGTTGAAGACCTGGTGTCTTGAATTTCACCAGCAAAATTGCCGTTAGTTGCAGGAGATTGGGATGCTAAGAGATTCCAACTCAAGCTGCTGCCCTTGCAACTCCAAAAAGACAAGCAAGCAAAGGGAAATACACTGAACTAATTCAATGTTTTCACTGAAAATGATGATGAGAATTAGATTTAAATTAAATTACCAGATTTTAAGAATTTGCCTAAATATTTTCATTCATTAAGAATGATGAAGTTTCCAAAATTAAAAGTTAGTATGTAAATTTACTTAATGTTAACTGGAAAGTTGAAATCAAAGCAAAAAGCATACCATTCAATCCAATAAAATTTTGAGCAATGGTTTTCAAGTTTGAAAATGCATTTAAAAAGAAAAATTTTGCTGACATTGCTCTCAAGTTATGCTCAACATTTTTTCAATACTTATCAGTAGTGCATTTTTTCATTAGTGACAAATAGAAAGAATAACAAAGAAACAAACTACAAACGAAATCAATAGACTCCAACTCAAGAAAAAAGCATATTTAAAGGCAATTAAAATATACTGTAAAGATTTTTATGTAACAGAAAGAATAGTCTGTCTATTTATAAATAACATGTATTTAACACCCCAACCACAAAAGTAACCAGTGAGCTTAGTAACTGCTGAGCAATGGTGGACAAGTGTTGTATACCTCCATTGTTTTTTCTATTATAACTATTCAGAAGGACATGTTCTAATCTTCAAATTTCCATCAAACAATACTTGTGATTGGTAGAAGTTGGCTTTGAAAAATTTCTTGAAATAATTTAATCATAACTGAACACACTGTGGCATTAATCATAACTGAACACACTGTGGCATGCCAAAAGCATTTTCCCTAGTCTGGCATTAATAAAAATGACATGCTATGAGTTAGCCTGACATAGTGATTGTACAGAAACAATTTCCACTTTAAGATAATGTTGTACAGTATTTTGCATTTTCCGAACTTGCTGTTTTGTCAAGTTCAAGTGTTGCTGAAAGGTGTCCTAGCTTATCAAAACATAAAAAATTTGATAATTTTTCAGCATCCTTAGATAAATGGCTAGAATATTTAAATTTGCAATCCAATGCAAAAAATACTGCAAGAATTTTTTTTATCAGTTATTTGTTCATAATAATTTTTTACACTCCACTTCTGTATAAACATAGACAAATTGTTTAAAAATACAGTTTGGGTTCATTCTGGTGTGAAAATGAAAATTTTGAATGGTTGAATTTGTATGAAAACACTTCACAGCTTTAGAGCCACTTGGAAAATTTGATAGTTTTCTAGATTATGCATGTAAAGTAATTTCCAAATTTATTTATTTTGACAACAAATCAGCAATAATTTTCCAGCAGTTTGTCTCTGAATTTGCAACGCATATGAAAGCATTAAATGGGTACAAATACATCAGTGACACTAATCTTATTTTTCCAAGCAATCAACGTTTACTTCATCTGCATTAAGACATTTTCTGCAGATGTAAGCAGCAAAGTGAACGTTTATTTCAGAAACAAAGTGAAATATCTGCAAACTCATGAACTGCTTGTTAATATATTACTGGACAAATTTTATATAAATTTTTGTAAATTATTTAAATAATAAAAATTAACATGATTAAATGGAAAAGGCAACATGGCAACTTTGTTTTGTTGTATCATAATTATTTTGATTTTATTTTTCAATGAAAATATTGTTGCATTATTAAAAACAAAAAAATTTGGTGAACAGATCACTTCAATAATTAATCAGAAAAGAACAAAAAATTGTGCACTAAAGATGGCTGAGTTTTTATTAATCTCACAAGCCTTTGTGAGCTACTGCTTACTTCATATCACTCTGTTGCACTTGATGAAGTGAGCAGTTGTTGATGAATGCTTGTGCAATGACTGAAATTTAGAATCCAGGACTCCAAAGCAGGGGAAAGTGGCATGAAGTGTTTTTCCACAGACATAGTGGAATGGTGGGAGTAGGTTTTAAACCACAACCGTGTTGATCACAATCATGGTGCTTGACTGTGCTGATGACTAGATATATTACTCAGGAATTTGGGTTTTATTTTTTGTTTTAAAATTAGGGTAATTGATTGAATTTTAAAATTGATTTAGGGTAATTTTAAAATTGATTGAAATTAGTTTGAGAATTTTTTTAGCTATATTTATATTTCAACTTATTATGAATTTTTTTGTCAAATTTATTAGGTTACCACCAAGTTGTACAACTCCGGAAAAACACTTACTGTACCTGCTCTTGGTAAAACATGGAGTCATATTCCTTCTATAAAATTAATGTTAACAAAGTCAAATTCTAACAGGTAAAGATCATCTGTCGTCAATTTATTGTAGCTTAGAAAGTGTTAAAAGTTTTTTCTGTATTCACTTTGATGAAAAATTTAAAAATTTCTTTGTTAAACTTGTTACCACTTCACATTATCTTTTTTTTTAAATAAACAATTATGGAATGTGTGCATAAAAATGCAAATTTCTCTGTGCTGTGGACACACTTGTGTATTGAAGCACTGAGTGTGCAAACATTTGTCAATTTTCAAATGTCTAGTAAAGCTGCTAAACCTTTGATCAAAAAATTAACAAGATTTAGTATGAATTATAATTTTTATCTATTGCATTTGATGTGTCAATCACATAAATTATAAGACTTTAAAGCATGAATGATTAGCAGTGATCATCTAAAGAAAATACATGTACTTTATTCAACGCAAAGACACTTAATTTTTACAAATAAATGTCTCAACTATTTTATACCATTGCTATTTTTTGAGAAAAGGCATTGAGAGTTTTTTTCTCTCTATATTTATCCTCCTGACTCGCAGGAAAGCAATGAAGGTGCTATAAATAGGGTAAGCAATTACCCTGATCTGCTTCTGGAGATGCCAAGATATTGCAGTCTGCTAGTAATTTAGTAAAGATATTACTGTAATTTAGAACTGCTTGCCTGACCATCAAGCAGGGGAAAGTGCTGTAAAGTGTTTTTCCCAAAGACACAACAGAATGGCGCAAGTGAGTTTTGAATCGAGAACATGTTGATCATCAGTCCAGTGCTTTAACCACTCAACCATGCTGTCGAGTTGTAACAGATGAATGTCAGCTTTCAAATCAGCAGATTAAATTGTAAAATAAGCGTCAATTTTAAGTTTAGATTTTTTTAAATTTAGGCATTTTTAAAATGTTTTCAGACTTTTTATCAACTAAAATTAAAAAATACTTTATTTGAATATTAGATAATGCAGTATTTAATTCTTGTGACATTTTTGTCACATCTAGATGAACAATGAATTGCTTCTCATTCATGCATTAGGTAAGATGTAAATTAATTTTAATGCCTCAGAAGTTGTTTTTAAAGAAATTTTTGTGGGTGTTTACAGAGTAGTTGTAAATTTTCTTATGTTTTGAGTAAATTTTTGTAACATATAACTCAATGAACAAACTTTTTAGTGGAAAATCTAACTTTATAGTTATAAATGTTTTAATTTTTATATTTAATTTTAGATAAAGATTGGTTATAATAAGAGTATCAAGAGTTTTATGTATTTGTTTAAGAATGATAAAATTGTATATACAGGGTGAATAAATGATGTGTAGACAGTTTTTGAAGGTGGGTGTAGAAACCCTGGGGATGACGACTGCAGGTCCCATTGCACTCTCAGGTGGCTTATTGTGTTGACTAATTAATGGATTTATTTTTCAAAAATATTAAAAAATATTGTTGTTGCTTTGGGCACTGTAACTGCAACTGTTCAGGAGTTGTCTGAGTTGGGGTGAACCCCTGGCAAAGTGTCCACACTGTTGAGGGGTTGTGTGGGCAGATCTGGTGTTTCTAAGGCTCTGAAACATTTAAAAGAGATGGGTTCAACCCTCCCAAATGTGGGTAGCACTCCAGGTCACAGGGTCAGGGCACCAAAACTCATTGAAAATGCTGGGGAGAAAGTCAGGAGAAATCCCAGGAAAAGCATGTGGAAATTGGCTTTGGCCACTGGTGTGAGCTGTGCAGCAGTGCAAAAGGTGATCTGAGCCTGTCCTCTTGCGGAAAAACAGAAACTCAGTTGCTCTTGCGGGTTGCAAGAGCCAAGGGACTGCAGAGGGCTGGGCTTCTTTTGGAAGGGTTTGGAAATGGCATGCAGCCTCCAGCTCTGTGGACTAATGAGAGATTGTTCACTGTCCAGGCCATGCATGGTCATCAGGGTGGCTGGGTTTATGCAATAAATGAACAGGGGGTCCCATTGCACAGCAGGCTCATGTTCCAAGGACAGAGGCCAGCTTCTGTTGTGGTCTGGGTTGGGGTGGCTTCAGCTGAAAAGAGGGCCTCCTCTTTTTCATTGAGGAGGGGTTGGGGGTAAGTCAGCACATGTGTCTGGAGCTGTTGCAGGAAGGGTTGGTGCCTTGAGTGAATGCGGCATTTGAGGAAGGTGCAATTACCCTCCAGCAGGATGGAGCCACATCCCACATGCCTAATCTTGTCCAAAACTGGTGTAAAAGAAATATGGCAAGGTTTTGGCTGAAGGAATTGTAGCCTGCTTCCTCTCCAGATTTAAACCCTTTGGACTTTGCCATTTAGAGTATTCTGTAGAGTAAAACCTGCTCTTTCAGTCACCAGGGTGTTGGGGCTTTGGGGCATGGATTGGAAATTTGTTGGGATGGGATTTTGGGAGAAACCATGCGTGCCTCATGCAGTTGGGTTCCTGGCAGATTGAGACGTATTGTGAGGGTGGGGGGAGGGTGTATTAAAAAATAACTGTTGATTTTATTTTCTTGGTTGATTTTCATGCTTTCCTCAAAATTGCTTTTTATTTTTCTTCTGTTAATGTATTTCTATTTTATTAAACATTTGTCTACACTTGGTTTGATCACCTTGTAATTCCAAGATAACATTTTATGCCAGTAAATCATGTTAAATTGAAAACATCTTTATTATGATCTGTATTGTGTTTAACAAAGAGTCTAACAAAAATGGTACATTTGCTTTACTTGCCATTGTCATTGTTTTGAAGAGCATCCACTCCAAGGTCAGACACAAACACGACTGGGACTTTATTTTTTTACTACCACAGGCTGCTGTACTGCCTGGATTTGTCAGTACTGTTGTTGATTGTGTTCAAAAACCATCAAAACCTTATGCTTTATGTGGTGCGCTAATATGTGGGGCACATTTAGGGCATGGTCTGTGGTTTACTTAGGGGCCAATTTGCAATTTGGTGAAGGAGCGAGACCCCATTTTTGCATGGACAAATGGAATCGCCCAACACCACTTCACAGGCAATTGAGCTTTATCCATGATGTTTGGGGCAAACCCATTCCAACAGGCCTGCACTGGTCATGAGTATAAAAGCATGGAGCTTGGATGTATTCTTGCAATACTTCATGTTCTGTTTATAATAATTTGTCCACTGAGAAGCACAAATGCCTCGTCCAGCAAGGTTGTTTAATAGATTTCATGCAGTTGGCTTAAATGGGAATCTATAGCTTAGTCTTTCTTGGCAAGCATCTGAAGACTTACTTAAAAGACCATACAGCATATGATCAGGGTCCAGAGATCCATGATAAACCAAGAAGAGTCTCACCTGTAATTGGCAATGCTCAACTGGCTGGATGCCTAAAAGTATGGGTAGATGGTTGTTGGAGTGGGATGCAAGTATGCACAAAGCATCATTCAGGTCATTGTCTATAAAGTAAGTGTGAACACTACATCACCAGACTGGTGTGCAGTACTTGGCTCTTTAGTTGACCAGAGTAGGACTATGTGCAGTGTTGTGGCACCATCATGCCTCATGAGCCTACCAGTTGCCTTAGCAGTGTGAAGCATGAAAATAGGGTTGCCATATTAGCCTTTTCAAAGCCAAATCTGAGAAAAGTGATGATTTTTTAGTCTTCACTTTACATCCTGGATGAAAATAAGGATTTTGGATGTTGATAAAAAGTGATGATATTTTTTTTACTTTTAGTCTTCACTTTAAATTTGGGATGTTAACAGACAAAAAAGCAATTTGGCTTATTTTTGACCTTATATGGTTTGTATAAAGTTATAAAACTGGCTTAGATTACCACTTTTTTGTTCTTGACTCCATTCCCTACAAAATCAATAAAATTGTTCTGGAACATGGTTAGGCATCCCTGATGGATTGATTTTTTAAACTGTACCCTTTTTGCAAGTATCATATTTTCATGATTTTTGAAATTTAAAATCCTGCAGTCTTATGTGATGAGGTTTTGTATAAAAACTAAATATCCAAAATTTTGGCTCATTATAACATAAAGATGTGACATGTGATGGTTGAAATTTCAACTTTTATGTTTTTAACATATTTTGCATATCTTGAAAACCACTTATCATAAAGTGATAAAATTAACATGTACAAAAGGATCAGCTTTTTATAACCACTTAATACATGGTTTAACTTCATTTGCAACAGAAAAAAGTTATTTAGAAAAATAGGTTAGCTAACAAAACCAAGAGGCTCATACAAAACTCTTGTTTAAATACGTTGCCTTAAACAAAACTATTTTAGAAAACTCAAACACTTTCATCTAGTTCTCTTAAGGAGGTTTTGCTAGATGAATTATAGAACTGAATGTAATATTTTAGCAATTTCAAGAATGGTTGCAATTGATTGAAAATTGCAGTTAATAGCAGTTATCATAATATTTAAAGAGGGTATACTCAATAAACTAAAACCACATTTTATTAGCAAAAAATCTACAAATGAAATAAAACAATTAGAACATCAAAATTAATCTGCTAATTCTATACCTTGTTGTGACTCAACAACTGGAAATCATTTGTTATACAACCAAAAATGTGCACGTTACTATAAAAATAACCGCTTTCTATTCTTTCAAAAGCTAGATCCAAGTTTTGATATCCATATTAGAATCGATTTTTGTAACTTTCCATTAACCCAAATTATGTAGGAAGAAAGAAGTTGTTTAGAAACATAAAGTAGTGTGAAAAGTGTTTCTTTTTTGTTTTAAATCTTAGCACAAAACTGACATGATTTCTTCTTTTTCCAAAAAAATTTTACACTAATAAAACATGATTTTACTTTTTTGGATATTCTCTTTAAATATTATTATAACCACTATTAATCATTATTTTCAACCATGGCAATCTGTAAAACATACCTTGACAACGTCAAGCACTTCTCTCTACTGAAGACTGATCAAAGGTCACTTGCAAGAGTAAAAAAGAGCTAAAGTAATGCAAAAAATAACACTTAATCAAATTCTTTAATGACTAATAAACACTTAAGTAATAACATACTACAGCAAGGCAAGTTCGTTTACATTTTAAGGTACAATTAAATATTGCAACAACTATTAAAATTATAATAAAAAACAAACCTCCCTGTGGTCATACAAAACTACTGCAAGTTTTGCTTATCACTAAATGACTTATTACATCTTTAATTGCAAAAAAATTTTGTTGCAATGCATATTTTTTTAAAGCTTTTCTCTTTTAAGTTTTGAAACTTTCAATGAAGATTCACTTTAGCTTTTAGAAGTACTAATTATAGCTAAATTTTTTAAAAAAATGTTGGCTAATATACGAGGTCTGTTCAAAAAGTATCCGACCTTTTTCTTTCTCGCCAATAAGGTATGAGCAAACTGCCCGTGCAAAGCATGGCTGCACACACACACATTCACGCGTAATCGTGAAGCGTTTCAGGCCGATTCGTCATTCGTATCTCTCTGTGTAAAGCATTTAGTGCAGGCGTGTAGTACGTGTTCATCGGTTTTTTGATTTTCAGAAAATTTCATTTCAATGACAGAACGCATCGAACAGAGGTATTGCATCAAGTTTTGTCAAAAACTTGGTGATACTCAAGTTGAAACAATTCAAAAGATTCAACAAGCTTTTGAAAATGAGGCCTTAAGCCCAACTCAGATAAAGCAATGGTTTAAACGCTTTAAAGATGGCCGTGCATCAGTGGAAAGTGATCCTCACTCAGGAAGGCCATCCACAAGCCGAAACGAGGAGGCGATGGATCAGGTTCGTGAAAAAGTGTTGGAGGATCGTCGTTTAACAGTACGAGAGATTGCTGCAGAAATGGGAATAAGCACAGGCTCAGTTCATTCAATCCTAACTGAGGATTTGAACCTGCGGAGAGTGTCGGCTAAATTTGTCCCCAAGCTGCTGACGGAGCAACAGAAGGAACTCCGGAAGGAAAATTTCGGAGGACATGCTGGATGTTGCAAATCATGACCCAGAATTTATCAAGACAATCATCACTGGTGATGAGACCTGGGTTTATGGTTATGACCCAGAAACCAAGTTTCAATCATCACAATGGAAGCATCCGGAATCACCACGCCCAAAAAAAGCTCGGCAAGTCCACAGCAATGTGAAAGTTATGCTGACCTGTTTTTTTGATTCCCGTAGCATCGTGCATCATGAATACGCACCAGAAGGTCAAACAATCAACAAAGAGTACTACCTGGAGATTCTACGTCGCCTTCGTGATGCTGTGCGAAGAAAGCGGCCAAACATGTGGGCAGCAAAGAATTTTCAGCTTCACCACGACAATGCTCCCGCTCATTCTGCACATGTGGTCCAAGCTTTTCTAGCCAAAAACCGCTTGCCACTTATTAGACAGGCTCCTTACTCTCCCGACTTAGCACCGTGTGATTTCTGGCTGTTCCCTAAGCTAAAAACAACTCTGAAAGGGAGGCGATTTCAGTCAAGAGAAGACATTATGAAAAAAGCGACGGAGGAGCTTCAGAGCATTCCGGGGGAGGAGTTTATGAAGTGTTTTGAGAAGTGGCAGAAGCGCTGGGATAAGTGTGTGAACCACCAAGGGGAATATTTTGAAGGAGATTGAATAAAACTTGCAAAATTTATTGTGTTGTGTGCTTTATACAAAAAAGTTGGATACTTTTTGAACAGACCTTGTATAGCATGTTGTTCTGTGAAATCATGCAAATTTACTGGTCAGTCAGCTATTTTTGTAAAGCATTTAATCAAAAATCATTGGCATATTTTGACATAAGTATTAACAAAAAATGTAAAACAGTATACTACCCATCAAACAATAACATCACTTGGGATAGTTTAACCTCCTCTGTTAATATTACTTATATAAAGTTCATATTGTTTATTTTAGTGATAAGTTTCATCTGGATTAACAGCTCAAGCTTGTTAAAAGTACCCAGATATGTAGGGGAGACTGGGGTACAGTGAATCACCCAATCTAAATTGAAAAATATTTCATATATTTTTATAGTAATCACTGTTGCATGACGATAGTAAAGCTTTCTTTTCACAAACAAACTTCCAGGTAGCACAGAGTTAAAACTACTTTTCAGGAAAGAAATAACTAATATTGGTGGTAAAAAGTAAAAAAATGTTAGTTATTACTTTTAATTATATTTTAGCGCAAGGTTAAACTTAGGCAAAGCTGTATTTATGAAAAATAAGAGCTTTATATGGGGATAGATATTAATAAAATGTGAAGCAAAGTTTGCTGTAGAACGGCATGTTTTTATTACTTTTGCTTATAGATCAGCCATAGTGCACAGTGGATCATGCCTCAGTGGATCAATGACACAAATGATTCACTGTGTACTGGATTTTATGATTAAATAAATTGGGTTCTAGTACTTTATTTTTTTGATACTGTACGTTTATAAACAAATATTAAAAATGCCTAGAGCTAAAAATAAGTCAAGAAAAATTAGTGCTACTCCTTTGGGATTGACGAAAGAAGCTGTAGAACAAATTATTGAAAATACGAGGTCTGTTCAAAAAGTATCCGACCTTTTTCTTTCTCGCCAATAAGGTATGAGCAAACTGCCCGTGCAAAGCGTGGCTGCACACACACACATTCACGCGTAATCGTGAAGCGTTTCAGGCCGATTCGTCATTCGTATCTCTCTGTGTAAAGCATTTAGTGTAGGCGTGTAGTACGTGTTCATCGGTTTTTTGATTTTCAGAAAATTTCATTTCAATGACAGAACGCATCGAACAGAGGTATTGCATCAAGTTTTGTCAAAAACTTGGTGATACTCAAGTTGAAACAATTCGAAAGATTCAACAAGCTTTTGAAAATGAGGCCTTAAGCCCAACTCAGATAAAGCAATGGTTTAAACGCTTTAAAGATGGCCGTGCATCAGTGGAAAGTGATCCTCACTCAGGAAGGCCATCCACAAGCCGAAACGAGGAGGCGATGGATCAGGTTCGTGAAAAAGTGTTGGAGGATCGTCGTTTAACAGTACGAGAGATTGCTGCAGAAATGGGAATAAGCACAGGCTCAGTTCATTCAATCCTAACTGAGGATTTGAACCTGCGGAGAGTGTCGGCTAAATTTGTCCCCAAGCTGCTGACAGAGCAATAGAAGGAACTCCGGAAGGAAATTTCGGAGGACATGCTGGATGTTGCAAATCATGACCCAGAATTTATCAAGACAATCATCACTGGTGATGAGACCTGGGTTTATGGTTATGACCCAGAAACCAAGTTTCAATCATCACAATGGAAGCATCCGGAATCACCACGCCCAAAAAAAGCTCGGCAAGTCCACAGCAATGTGAAAGTTATGCTGACCTGTTTTTTTGATTCCCGTAGCATCGTGCATCATGAATACGCACCAGAAGGTCAAACAATCAACAAAGAGTACTACCTGGAGATTCTACGTCGCCTTTGTGATGCTGTGCGAAGAAAGCGGCCAAACATGTGGGCAGCAAAGAATTTTCAGCTTCACCACGACAATGCTCCCGCTCATTCTGCACATGTGGTCCAAGCTTTTCTAGCCAAAAACTGCATGCCACTTATTAGACAGGCTCCTTACTCTCCCGACTTAGCACCGTGTGATTTCTGGCTGTTCCCTAAGCTAAAAACAACTCTGAAAGGGAGGCGATTTCAGTCAAGAGAAGACATTATGAAAAAAGCGACGGAGGAGCTTCAGAGCATTCTGGGGGAGGAGTTTATGAAGTGTTTTGAGAAGTGGCAGAAGCGCTGGGATAAGTGTGTGAACCACCAAGCGGAATATTTTGAAGGAGATTGAATAAAACTTGCAAAATTTATTGTGTTGTGTGCTTTATACAAAAAAGTCGGATACTTTTTGAACAGACCTCGTAAAGCATCAATCTTCAATGTATCTGAAGAATATGCCATACCATTTACAACATTGTGGCGCTATGTATACAAGTATAAATTTTTCAAGCATTCTACTGATGTTGTTTTTGAGCCAAGATACAATTGCCAGAAAGTATTTTCGGATGCTGAAGAGACTATGTTAAGGGATTACTTTATAAAAGCATCAAAAATTCATCACGGTTTTTTGGCAAAATCTACTTGGGAATTAGCATATCAATTTGCAGTAAAAGTAAATAAATCCTTCCCATCCAGAAAAGAACAAATCTGCAGGAAAAGGTTGGCTTTCTGGTTTTTTGAAGAACTTTTTCAGAACTTTCTTTACAGAAGCCAGAGCCAACCAGTCTCACAAGGGCAACTTCATTAAACAAGACTAACGTGTCCTCTTTTTTTGACAAATTAGAGGAGTGTCTGAAAAGGGCTCCCTACAGTCCGTCAGACATATATAATGCTGATGAAACTGGCTGTATGACTGTGCAGTCGGTAAGAAATGCGAAAGTGATTGCTTGTCATAATGAAAAGCAAGTTGGAAAGCTGACATCTGGTGAAAGAGGGGCTTTGGTTATCATATTGTATGCAGTTAATGCAGCTGGTAATTCTGTTCCACCAATGCTTGTTTTTCCTCAAGTAAAATTGAGAGATTACATGACAAGGGTGCGCCTCCAGATTCGATTGGTGTAGCAAATCCATCTGGATGGATGTCTGCTGCATGCTTTACAGAATTTATAAAACATTTTATTAAACACACAAAATGCTCAAAAGATCGCTCAGTCATAATAATTTTGGATAACCATGATCCATATCAGCATAGAAGCAATAGATCTTTTCAAAAAGAATGATGTTACTCTTCTTACACTTCCACCACATTGTAGTCACAAGCTTCAACCCCTTGATGGATCGGTATATGGTCCTTTCAAAATGTTTTACAGGGTGTCAAGAAAGTTCCCGATCCTAAACAAAATTATATAGGGCTAATGACAGAAGGTTAAATCAACAAAAGGTTTATTGTGGTGATAGAACAAAGCTCCATGAACATAAAAAAATCTGGTTTATTCAAAATGACCCCCATCTGTATCAATAACACGTTGGAGCCTCTGTCGGAAATTCTGACAAGCAGCACAAAGGGCATCCTTAGGAATTTTCTCCCATGCTCGTTTCAGGGAAGCTCGAAGATCCTCCAGATTGTTATGGGGTGAAGAACAGGCTTCTTTTTCCAGAATACCCCACACACAGAAATCCATAGGATTGAGATCGGGCGAAGATGGTGGCCACAAATCTTTGGTCCAGAATGAAGGAAAGTGCTCTTCGCACCACTTCTGCGTCTTCTTTGATGTGTGAGAAGGCGCGCCGTCTTGTTGGAAGGTGAAGGACTTATTTTTGAACTTTTCCTTCATCGATGCAAGGGCAGGGGTTAAAATATCATTGACATACGAATCTGTATTCACTTTGACCCCCTCTTTAACAAAAATGAGGGGAGATTTCCAAGATTTGGAGATCGCACCCCATACCATCACAGATGAGGGTTTCTGTCGGCGTGAAACGAATCGAAGATGATTAGGGAGGTCCTTGGGCGACTTTCCGAGAATCCTGTCATTCTGGGTGTTGAACTTTGCCTCCACCGAGAAGAGTTTTTCGTCTGACAAAACGATTTCGCCTTTCTCCGTGCCTCCCTTCAGACGGTTCAGCAGAATTTTGGCCCTCTCCTTTCTTTTTCACTTCTGGAGGTCAGTTAGGAGTTGTCTTGTCCTGATTTTGTACGGGGACATTTTGAGATCCTGTTCAACAATTGTTCTGACAGACTCATGGCTGATATTCATGTCTTTAGCCGTTTTCCTCAAGGATCGTTTGGGGTTCCTCTGAATCCTCTGAATTCTCTCCCTGAGGGCCTTGATCTTCGCTGGAGTGCGAGCAGATCGAGGTCGTCCACTCCTATCCTGATCCTCCATGGTTCCAAGTTCTTGGAAGCGCAAGATTGTATCGCGAACAGTCGATTTTGGTGCTTTTAGCAACTTCATAATTTTAGAATTTGAATGTCCCGCACGATGAAGTTGAATGATTGCAGCTCTTTTACTCATTTTATTATTATTTTAGCCAAAAAAATTTGAAAAGTGTATCTGAAACATTGAAAAGGAGGATTAAGTGGAAAAATGACGTACAGAACTTATCATAATTCATTGAAGTTTTTGAATTACATTAAATTTAAAAATCGATCAGGAACTTTCTTGACACCCTGTATAATCAAGCTGCAAATGCTTTTATGGTTAGTCATTCTGGTAAGACTATTACCATTTATGATGTGGCAGAGCTAGTTGGCAAAGCAGACAAGCAAGCATTAACACCCAGGACTATTGGATCACGATTTCCTGCCAGTGGCAAATGGCCGTTTAATAGAGATGTATTTTAATAAGATGAATTTTTGTCCTCATATGTCTTGGACAGGCCCCCCAATGATTGTGATACAACCACTGAGACAGAAGACGTATTAATCCATTCATCTGCATGGTCTACCAGCATCGAAATTGAAAATGCATATGAGTTTTTGTCAATATCTGCTGCTACTATTACTCCATAGACGGTCTCACCACTACCTCAGTGCATGCAACAAAGGAAGAAATCCTCCTGTGCAAGGAAAAGAAGAAAAACTCAAATTTTAACCGAGACACCAATGAAAGAAGCTATTGTGGTAAAAAAAAATTCTTACTGAAAAAAAAAGGAAAAGGAAGTTGAATCTAAAAAGTGCAAAGAAAAAGATCATTCAATGTTCACAAAGCAGCAGTGAGGACGACTCGGATATTGCAATATGCTTTGATGAATAGGATACAAGTTTTTCTGAGGATCTCGATGCCAATGATTACAATACAAAGGAGCTGCAAATTAGTGATTTTGTGCTATGCAAATTTTTTACAGAAAAATGGCGAATCGCAACGTATCTTGGTGTAATCACTAGCATTGGTGTGGAATATGAAGTAAAATTTCTACAAAAGTCATATTGGGGTGGCTTTACGTTTCCTAATGTGGCAGATATATGCATGATGTAGCAAAAAGCAATGTGGTTCTTAAACTGCCAAGTCTACAAACTTCTAAAGGAACTTCAAGGGCAGGGAGACAATTATCATTTTCAGTAGACTTTACTGCATATAAAAAATTCTTGTGTTAAGCAAATGTCTCATCGTATGTTTCAAACTAAACAATTTTTTCTTCATGTAAATAAATTTCATTAATTTTGTTGCATTTCTATTTTCTAAACTTTTTTGATGGGAGTTGTGCATGCTTTGTGCATTAATTCATTGGTATTTAGCTATTTTTTTAGTAGTCTATTTTATTTAACACCTTATTAATTAGACTTTAAGGTTAGTCTTCACAGCTGAACTAATAACTCTTTTGTAAAATAAAAGACAAACTTTAGAAAAAAGTAATTATGTCAATAGGCCAATTGTAGTCTTGATTTATTGTGTGCTTGTACTATATTCACTGTGTACTGGTACCTGTACACAGTGAATCAATTTTTTGCTTACCTTTAATATAAAATAACTCAATGATCAAAAATCCCAAAAACTGTATAAAATGCAGCTTAGACCAGTTGTGTTTGGATCACCAAAGTTTAATGTTTCTACGTTATCCCATATTTAAATAAATACAAAAATTAACTTTTATGATTCACTGTACCCCACTCTCCCCTACACCATTGTATTCACAGTACAGCAGCTGATTTTTAGATTTTTTGTTCCAACCCTGCAATTTTATCTAATATTTCAGACTCTTCCTATGAGGGTCTACATTCACACTTATGACCATCATATAATAACTCTTTAGAACAAGAAAGTTCTAGACAAATGCAACACTAGCACATTGAATATGGATTTTTTCCAGAATAGTTTGAACAGAAATGAAATATATGCCCCCCAACACCTTACTGTAGCTTGCAGAACTATCCCAAAATAACAAAAGTTTGGCAAGATTTTAACACGTTTGTATCCAAAGTTACAAGGGCTTTACATGTATGAACCATCATAGAAGCAGTGTCTTCAGTTAGCTGCCATATTCTTGATTTCTGTTTAGAGGTTTTATTTCATCAATTATTTTAGCCAAATTTAACAAAAATTATAAAGTAGCATCATCTACGGACCATTGCAATTTTTATAGCAAATATTAACACCTGGTGATAGAATATTAACAATTTTCAAAATTGTATCATCAATTTTATAAACAAAATAATACCCTCAGCAGGAAGGTCACAGAGAGCAGCATATGTCTGTAGTGCTGCAATGATTTTATCACAAAAAATTTTCAAGGATGTTGCCAGTGGGCCATATAAACTTCTTTTTAGTGAAATTGTAACTGGCCACATTTTTCCGCTAGCCAGTTATTTTTATTACATTTCATAATATGGATGTACAGTAGTACCTTGGAATATGATTGTTTCTGGTTATAAATATTTTGGCTTACAAACTGAATCTCAAAGAAATTCCAAGATATGACAAAAAGTTTGAGATATGAATAAAAAATCAATAAAACACAAAGTCCAAAAAAAATTACATAAAGTGCATAGATTAAAGAGTTAAGTTTACATGCACTGAAAATTTTTGTGGTTGTTTCACACTTTAAAGTGTACTCTGAGACTGTTCTAGGGTGGGTTGCAATGAAATTGTCATTATTCATAACAACATTGTGCATCATAATCGTTGTTTTATTGATTTTATTAATGTTTCATAGCTTGTTTAGATGTTTATCATTGAATATGTGCATTGATCTCAATTTTTTGCCTGGGGTTTTAATATTCACACTTTATAAGACTAGATTCAGGTGGGTTGAAATGGATTAGACCATTTACATGTAATTCATGCTTCTGCATACAAATAATTCACCTTACAAACACTGTCCCGGAATGAAATAAATTCATATCCTGAGGTACCACTGTATTCAAAAGCCAAAATTGCACCATTAAGACCACACCAAAGTCTTCATGCACATCTGATTTCAAAGAATTAAAAAAATTTTGATTTATGCAATGTCCATCTGTAATAATAGTTAACAGTTTTGCATTCTTCACTTCCACTAATGCTTGAGTTAATGGGTTACATTGCTCAATCAGAAACTGGAATGTCAAATTGCAAACAGCCAATGCTTTAAAAATAAACTCTGGTTCACCAAACACGCATATGACCATGATATTGCAAACTATTGAATTTTGAATGTCCAGATATTTAACAGTTTTTTTCAAATAGCTAACCACCATGTCAGTGATGATTTTATATAAACTTCATCTATAAGTATAATGCACTGTCTCTGGTGTTGTGGCAAGCTGTTCATATTTTGATGATTTTGGGAGTGATCCTGGTCAGTGTATGCCCACTTGGAAATCAGTAGTCATCAACCAACTTGTTGTGTAAAGATCTTAAAGTTATAAAATATTCAAAAGCTTTTGCTAAAATAGATGGATTACTGTATAAGTTGCTTTACCCGCCAATTTTTTAGCCAATATCAAGAGGTTATTTAAAGCAGACCATGTTTTGCATTTGTATATACTATTTAATATTAAGCTTGATATAGCATCACTAGCACCACAATGAAAGGCTTGATCTGTGAAATCAGGTTGTAAAATTAAAATAAATAATGGTACACCATGAAGTAGCTTTTTTGATTGAATAATTACCTTCATTATTATCTTTCAATTTAGTTGCCATATTGCCTATTTTAAGTTGGTCAACCTTAGTAAAAATTTTTATCTCATTTTGTGCATCTTGTAAAATGACAAAGGTGACAACATTTAACTGCAGGTTTTAAAAGGCAACTATTAGGTATGTTTTAAAAAACCAATTGTTTTTCATTAACAGACATAAATTTTGCTGAGGAGATCAATGTTTTTTACCGACCACAAGGTTTTGTCTGGGAATTGCTTTAATCCAAGCTGTTTTTTCATTTTTGTCTATGGGAAATTTATAAACTGCTAGTTTTTCAATCTTGGAATCATAGTTGCTGTTACAACAAGGCACACAGCATTTTAAAGGCATTTTTTCAGTTAACACTATCTGGAAATTTTTATTTATATTTGACTAATTCAACATAGTTTGAGTATTTTTAAGCTATTGACATTTACACTATTGCATAATTTATGTTGATTTTTTTTCCAGAATACATAACAAATTGCTATTTTTAATTTTTTGCTCTACCTCCAAAACTGTATGTTGCCCAATACACATTAATTCTAAGAATACAAATGGCAAATTTTCACATGCTTTTTTAGAAAACTATCTAGAAATTTCTAACAATAACATTTTTGTAGTTAAACATTTTTTGAGAAAGTTTGTTATCAAAATATAACAAGTAATTTACAAATAAAATAACTAATCCTGTGTTAATTCACATCTCAATACTGTAATAATATTTCTAACCTTTCATTTTATTAATTTTGCTATGCTTTCTCAATTACAATTTAAATTGAACAAAGAAAGCAACTTGGTTTTATTTAGAAATGTGGCATTTTTTGCTATTGCAAGTAACCTTTGATCAGCCTTCAGTTAGAGCTGTGTTTCTCAACCTGTGTGCCACAAACTTTTTAAAAAACACAAGTCCATTGATTTGCAACCTATTTTTTAGAAACATTAATTTTTAACAGGGTTGCCAGTCCTTGGGAAAATCTTTTTTAAGTATTTGAATGCATTTGAATTCTTTGTTTATGGTTTAAGAAATTGTTTGCTTGGGTCAATCAAAGGATTATGTTTGATGTTGTTTTCCAACAGGAACTTTTGTTTTGGCCATATTCATTTATGGTAGTGTGCATTGGTGTCTCTACTATCTCAATGGCAAAGGTAACATGAAAATTTTGTGAATCCATCTTGGAGACCCATTTAAAATGCTGCCATTTTTAAATTTCTAATTACTTGCCAGGAGAGTTTTGATATTTTCATAGTTGTCTTTAAAATGCACTGAATGGGCCAGGGAGATGTTTTTATTGTAAAGTACTTATGCTTTTAGACTCTTGCTTGAGCTATCAATTAAAAGATGCCAGTCATTTGGAATACAGGTAATTGCAATAGAGCCAAAAAGACCATTTAAATTATGACAAAAGCAAAGTCAATCCTTTCTGGTGAAAAAATTTGAAAAGTCTTGTTGACATTTGTGCTGGTCAGGGACTCAAACTAATGCATCCAGCAAGTTTCACTGCTTAAGTCTGGAGGTTAGCAACTCTGCATTTCATTTTGTGAGACCAAAATCCCTAATCAAGTCTTTGATAATGTGCTGCTTAGGAAAGTAGAGCTTTTTTTGCTCCAATTTAGCTGTGAAACAATCTTTATTGATGTATCTTGCTCATTCTTTGTAGTGTTTGACTTATCTTCGGAGATTTATTCTCTTTTTGGAGGAGGAGGAAGGGTAGGTACAAGCAACTGAGCAAAATGTGGTACTAGAGCAATTGAAAGACTTTAGAAAGGAATCATTAAACCATCTTGTTCTTCATGGCACTCACAGGTATTTATTACTAAAGATAAAAATCATGAAAAGTATACTATCATTAATTATTCTCAAACAATTTACTGCTTTATGCATTTGGAACCATATTCACTTCCACACTTAGATAAAGTATTAGACAAAATTGCAAAATCAAAGTATTGCTGTACTGTCAATTTAAAATCCACATAATGTTCTTACCACATTTAAAAACACAAATTTAACTCTTGTTCTGGGGATACCAACTCAGTCAGCTTCCTGTTTTGCATCATGTGCATAGCATGCAAATTAGTGCTGTGCTACGCTTCTGCGCAAAGGATTAGCAACTGCAAACGATTGGCTGCACAAACAATTGTTTGTGTTTCGTCACTGAAAATCTTCTTTTATTGTGCAACTATTTAGTTTTCTGGCTTTTTTGCTTCAATTGGATCATGTGACTTTTACAGCCACATGCAAACAAACACAATTTCTTTGAAATAACTCCTGTGAGTGAAAATATGCAAATATGTTAATGACTATTTTTCAAATAAGTTGTTCGTTTCTTCTCTTTTTGAAAAACTTTTTTTTCCAATGTAAAGTTTAGATCTTTAGCTACTGTTAGCAACTAAAAAAGTTTAAATATTTTGCCACACTGTGGCACAAGAAGAAAAAAAGACAATTTTTGAATGAAAACTAGGGTCAAGACTTTTATTTATTACTAACTCATTTTTTATTAAATTTTTATAAATTACATATCATTTTAATCACAAAGAAACAAGCTTTTAGATGATATGAACATTAAATTGCTCCTTAAACAAATACAATCAGAACTAATTAATAAATTTAGAGAAAATTTTTGTCTTGTTCGGTATTGAAAAAATACCCAGAGCGAAAGAGTTAAACACAATTTAACACCACACTTAAAAACGCAAAATCAAAGTTTTTATTGACCTAATAAAAATTTGACTAAACAGGTTAATATTTTTTGGTGTTTCTGTATTAAAAAAAACACTGAATCATTCAATGTGCTACACAAATAACATAAAACAGTTTGGGGTCCAGGTAATTTAGTACTGTGCCTGTGGTTGTCATATACAGTATCTTGCAGTATCAGGCAGAAGAAGATAGAAGGAGTTTTAATTGGTTCCAAGATATCCAGCAGCATCATCAATTGCTTAAACAATGCTGTCACTATATGGTGAACATGGCAAAGATTGACAATCATACAAATAATAATTGACATGAGGCATGTTTTGGGGTTTCAACTAAAATATTTAAATACTGTGTGCCAGATAGAGTGCTTTCATCAACAACCAGAAAAATCCATTTGTCATCTACAAAATTTTTTATCTGCTGTAACATATTATTCTCATCTGCACCTAATAATATTAGCTCATCTGCACCTAATTTCAGCACTGTTTTTCTGCAAGTAGTTTCAGGTAGTAAACTTTGACTAATGTCAGAAAATAGGTTTTTCAAATGCTTATAGTTTAGTTTGTATTAGGTTGAGGAATAAGTTCGTAGCATTTTTATCAAAGATTTTTATTTAAACAAATATAAAAAGTTATGGCTATAAATTAATAAATTATGTATTCTCTGTTGCTGTTTACAACCTCCTCCCACCTCTCGACCAATTTGTCAATGCCACTCCGCCAAAAATCCCCAGGTCTGGTATCGAAGAATTTGTTAAGCCAGTTTTTAAGGTCCTCTTCATTGTCAAAGGTAACACCCCTCATATGGTTCAACAAAAAGCGGAAAAGATAATAATCCCTGGGTGCAAGATCCAGAGAATACAGCGGATGCTGAAGGACCTCCCACTCGAGCTCTTGGAGTGTGGCTTTGATGACTTGTGCAACATGAGGCCTGGCATTGTCGTCAAGAAGTATGGTTTGGCCTTGTCAATAAGGACTTTTCAGTCGAATAGCTTCATTTATGTGATGTAGCTGGGCTATGTAAAGCTTCTTGTTGACCGTGGCATTCCTTTTGAGCATTTCCCAGTGCACCATGCCCTCCCAATCCCACCAAACACAGATCATGGTCTTCCTTGGATGGAGGTCAGGTTTAACTCTCCGCTTTGGCGTATCTCCAGGAGCCACCCATTCCTTTCTTTGCTTTGTATTTATATATAGGCACCATTTCTCATCTCCAGTGATGATTCAATACGAAAAGCGCTGTTTGTGACCACGTGTTGCTCGATGGCAGGCGAGATGTTGAGAAGCAATTTGAAAGTGATTTTCTTTGTTGTTTTCGCTAAGCTCATGAGTCACCCAGACTCCCAATTTTTTGGCAAATCCCATTGAATGAAGATGATTGAGAATCGTTTTTTGATCACAGTTCATTTTTTCAGTCAATTCACAACTTGTTTGGCGACTTTCCTCCTTCAAAAGTGCTTTGAGATGGTCTTTGTCAAATTCAGAAGATCTTGTGCTGCAGGGCATGTTGTTGATGTCAAAATTGCCATATTTGAACTTTACAAACCTTTTTCTTGTTGTAGATTTGCCTATGACACCTTCCCCATATACCATGCAAATGTCCTGGGCTGCTTAGCAGCTTTTTGGCCTCAATAAAAAGCAAAGAATAGCAGGTGTCAAAAATGTTGTTTTTTACCCCCTGGATATTCCATATGCAAGCCTCACAAATAATAAAATCTCAAAATACTCAAAAAGACAATCAGTACAGTTTTTTACAGTAGAAAGAGCTCTATCGAATAAATATATACATTTTGCCAAATAGTAAAAAATCATTGTAAAATAAAAGAAAATATAAAAATGCTACGAACCTATTCCTCAACCCAATACAAAGGAAAGTCAGCAGACAAAAATGCCTTAGTTACCTTTTCTACAAAATTACTGTTACTGCCCTCAAAAATGTTTGTGAAGTTTGGGGCATTCATAGCTCAGATCTGCCTAATGCTTTTTGGTGTTTGAATGTTTTCCAATAACTATGAACAAGAAAACATTTTTTGCAGGAAATCAAACAGTTACTCAAGCTGCAATTTGGTTCATTGTTGGAATTTTGCATAAATTCACCAGCAAAATCATAAAACTTTTATGTTAATGTAATATAATTGTTTTCAAACAAATTAAAACTTTAAATGCTTTGGACAGATAAACTACTATAAAATTCTTTCAGTTAAAACTTAATACTTCAGTAAACTATTTATTTTATGGTAAATAAGTATTTTAGTAAAGCCTCATTGTATGCAGATATACTCATTTTATTACAAATAATGAACAAAACGATCTAAACACTTCATATAGCCAGCATTAAAAAAAACTTTTGTCGCTTTGACTTCCGATTGTGCTGTGTATCGCTTTCTTTTTGTAAGAACTAAAAATAATCTGCCATGATATGTTCATTAATCTTTCCTTGGTAGCAATTTTCCATCTCTGATTTCCTGATGGAATTGCTCACCATGTTCATCACTAACATCCTCCAAATTTGAGGGGAAGAAATCCAAATGCAAATGTAGAAAATGGATTTTCAATGACATTCTGGCTCCAAGTTCTTGATAGGCACAAAGAAAATCTGTAACAATTTGCATGAAGTTAGGAGATTTGTAACTGCCCAAAAAATTTTTTACAACCATAAAAAACTGATGCTAAGCTGCTTTTTCTTTTATGTTTAAGTTTTTACAAAATGTTTCATCACAAATCAACTTTTGGATGTCTGGACCAACAAACACTTCTGCTTTTATTTTGGCAAAATTTTTGTTATAAAATTTTTGTTGCAGGTAATAAAATCCACTTCCACTTGGATCCAGTGCTTTCACAAAATTCTTAAATAAACCCAGTTTGACGCGTAATAGTGGTAGGTAAGGAGCAACTAAGGCAGTGCTACTCAAACGCCAGTACGCGAGCACTTGGCTGCCGGTACGCGGTCAATTAAGAGAAATTGTAAATTGAGTAATTTGTTTTATGTTGATCAGAACATCTATATAATAATTTTTAGGCAACGATAATATTCAATCTGCTTTCCTAGCTATAGACTGTTTGGTGGGCCGCTACTACAACGACTTACCAGTTATGTCACAAAGAAATGTTATTTCGTAATTGTTATCCATTATTTCAACAAAGTATCGCAATGTTCGATGTGAGATGATCATGCTTTTTGTGTGTTTGTGCTGTGTCCACGTGCTTGACTATATCTGCAGTGTCCAGTAGCGAGTAGAGAAGTGAGAGGCTCAATCGATCAGCCACACTCTGACTTCAAAATATCAGATGATTGTAGTGAGTTGAGGATGTTTTTACATAAATTTGTTGAAGCTATAAACCTTGTTCTTTTTTAGAAAGTGAGTTAGCTGTTAGCCCATATTAGCCTATAAAAAGTGTAGTTTCAGCTAAGTTTTACAAATGGCAAAGCGTGGTCCTATGGACATATATATGAAACAGAGACAATCAGTTTCAGACCTAGGTGATTGTGATTTAAACAAAAGTGATGCTGGAAGCACTGAGGTGTTGACTGCAAAAAGAAGTCGTTCAACATTTGTTTGAAAATATGATCCATCGTATTTAAAATTTGGCTTCATTGCTGCAGATGAGGCAGGTGTACAAAAACTGCAATGTGTTGTTTGTGGAGTTGTACTTAGCAATGACTCAATGAAACCTTCAAATCTAAAGAGACACTTACATTCAAAACATAAAGATTATAGTTGTAAGCCGAAAGAGTTTTTTGAAAGAAAACAAAGTGAATTAAAAAGTGCACAAAAACAGATGTACAGCCTGGCTCATATAAATACTAAAGCTTTACGTCCATCTTATAAAGTGGTGCTAAGAATTGCAAAAGCTCAAAAACCATACAGTATTGGTGAGACATTAGTGAAAGGCTGTATTCAAGACATTTGTTTAGAAGTACTTGGTGAGGCAGCAGCTGCAAAGGCTGCAAAAGTTTCTCTTTTAAACGACACTATTGCTTGACGAACTGCTGATTTGGCTGATAATATGGAAATTCAACTAGTTGATCAAATTAAACTGGCCAAGTACTATTCTTTACAGCTAGATGAAAGCACAGACATTGGAAACATGGCAATTTTGATGGTGTATGTACGTTATGAATATGAAGGCAAATTAAAAGAAGAGTTTTTTTCTCTGCTGCTCTTCCACATAGAACAACTGGTGCAGAAATATCAAAGACTATTATTGATTACATTGAAAACAAAGGATTAGATATGAAGAAATGCGTTGAAGTATGTTCTGATGGTGCTGCTGCAATGATAGGAGAAAAATCGGGAGTAATTACATGAATTAAGCAGTTGGCTCCAGAATGTGCTTCAACGCATTGCTTTATTCATAGGGAAAGTCTTGCAACCAAGAAATTGTCAACGAAGTTAAATGATGTGCTTTGCAAGGTCGTAAAAATTGTTAATTATATCAAAGGAAGCGCATTTAATTCAAGACTATTTGCCCTTTTATGCAACAATATGCAAGCAGATCACAGGCAACTATTATTTCATTCCAGTGTGCGTTGGCTGTCGAGGGGAAAAGTTTTATCATGCGTATATAAGCTCCAAAACGAACTGGCAGTATTTTTGCATGACAGAAAGCCAGATTGGGCAAAGCTACTTCGTGATTCACAATGGCTTGCTTTGCTAGCTTACCTA
The DNA here is from genome assembly GCA_963680785.1 of Diplosoma virens. Lineage (NCBI taxonomy): Eukaryota > Metazoa > Chordata > Ascidiacea > Aplousobranchia > Didemnidae > Diplosoma > Diplosoma virens. Next base: position 37,832,646 of record OY796882.1, on the reverse strand, counting down.
ACTGACATTTTTGTTATTATTAATGGCCTTAACACTTCAATGCAAGGAAGAAATGCTTCACTTTTTGCAACAGCAGATAAAATTGATGGCATGCAACGAAAGCTGAAAGCATGGAAGATTCAAGTCTCAAACAATTGTTACGACATGTTTCCTCAGTTAGCTACTGTTATTGACGATGCAGGAGACAATTTGGACGTCAAATGTGTTCAAGATACTGCCACAGAATATTTGTCAAATTTGGTGGAACGTATTCAACATTATTTTCTGGAACAAAAAGATCCACGAAGAGGAAATGAATGGATTTGAAACCCATTTGCCCCAACTGTAAACGTAGAAGAGTTAAATATAAGTGTTGATTTAAAAGATAAATTATTGGAGCTATCTGCTGATGAAGGTTTGCGAAACTCTTTTAAACCAAACTGTCTAGCAAGCTTCTGGATCAAAATAAAAGCAGAATATCCGAGACTGAGTGGCATGGCTATTAAAACACTGCTTCCATTTCCTTCTACATATCTATGTGAAGCCGGCTTTTCTACCATGAGCTGTTTAAAGGGAAAACACAGAAACACGTTGAATATCCATGCTCCTCTTCAAGTAGCATTGTCTTTCATTGAACCGCAATTGGATAAGCTGGTTGCAAATAAGCAGGCGCACACTTCACATCAGAATTCGAAAGACAATTAATAAAAGTGTTTGTGACTTGCTTTTATTGTGTATTTGTTACAAAGTAATAATGACTTTGCTCTTGTCTTTTTTTTCGCAAATTGACTGGTACATCAAGTGAGGGAAGGTGCTCAGCCGGTACGCAGCATAAAAAAGTTTGAGTAGCACTGAACTAAGGCAGGGGTGCACAACCTTTTCACTGCTGCCAACCACAAAACATCCTATAAATGCACTAACGGCCACCACTAGTTAAAATTAGTTTTTACAAATTTATGTTTTAAGCCTTACAATTTAACTGCCATAAATGCTGTCTTCACTACTCATGCTAAACATTAGAAAAAGTCAAATTTTCAAGTTTGAAGAATTTATTCAATCATAAATCACAGAATTTTACTTAATGACTTCCTTGATCTTGCACCTCCTCAGATAAACTTGCAAAGCTAGATGGCTTGCTGGATATCATGAGTTGTAGTCCACATTCCAGATTGCTGTCCGACAATCGGGTTCGGTATTTATTCTTCAAATATTTTATTCTTGAAAATCCTGCTTTACACACATAAGTGCTTCCAAAAAGAACAAGAGTTTTTCTGGCCAATTCTTGTAGATTTGGATATTTAACAGCTCCTCTCCACGTATCTAGCAGATCTTCTTCGTCTTTAAATTTTTTGACAAACTATTTGTCGTTCTTCAACTTGACGAGTTCCATTTGAAGATTCAATGGTGCAGTTTCAGTTTCAACCAGATGTGAATAAGCAACTTGTTGTATTGGAAATCCTCTCAAAGTCTTGGAAGCAATAAATCTTATCAAAATCACTTGAGAAAAGAATGATGGGAATATCATCCACTTGAATTTCTTTGCTGTCAATCAGTTCCTTCATCTGCAGAAAGTGGAAAAAGTTACGCTGATGCAGATGACTTTTGAGGAGACGATTTTTGTCACAGAAATCTTGTATTTTTTCGTACATGAGACAAACTGTTGTTGCCTTTACCTGCAGACTTTGATTCAGGAAGTTAACCTAGGTAAGAAAATCCACCAGAAAATCAACTGACATGAGAAAGTCTTTGTCAAGCAAGGGACACTCCTTGTTTTTGGTTGAATAGTATTTTACTATTTCCTTTCACAATTATAATACATGGCGGGAAGTTTCTCCTACAGACAACCAACAAACTGTGGAGTGATAAAGTATGTCCTCAGCAGATGTCACACTTGAGCATAAAATTTCTCGAAATTGTCAATGATGCAAAGCATTTGCGCAAATAAACAAGATAATGCAATTCAGATCCTTTAGAATGGTATTTAAAGCAACAGATTTGGCACATAGTGCTTCCTGGTGAATAATGCAGTAGAGGTTGATAAGTTCTTTGATAATTCTAATATAAAAACATATTTGCAGCAATTTTAAATATTTAAAATACAGATTAATTTTACTAATTATGATGCAATAAAGTTAAGCAATGTAAAATACATAATAAGAGTACACAAATCAGAAAGGTCAAACTATTTGTAACAAAAAGGAGGATCCTGCAGCATAAAGTTGTCATTTTATACTTTTTAATTACTCGTAAAAGAGCTTCATGGATTTTGGTATGGAATTCTGATCGGCATTTTTGAATTATTGTAAAGGAATCCAGCAGGTTGTGTTTATGATTTGAGCAAATTTGATAAGACATTATATGGTCTTCAACAGAACTTTTGGCGGGACTTCTAAAATTCAGATGTTCCCGAGCTCTTGTACTCAAATGTGAAGAGGACATACCATTTGCTATGTCCTCTTGGAGTGCTGCTTTTTTTCATTTTATTGAGTCACTGATCATCTTAATTAAAGTAACAGTTAGCAAATCATAACTGTTCTTAACAGTTATTTCTTAAGAGTTACATTGCAAAACATTTTAATCAAGGCACAGGCACCACAACGTGCATTTTGAAGTACAATTTTATGGCTGCAAAAAAATCCTTTTACAGGCACATGCAGCTGTATGGCTGCAGGTTGTGCACCCCTGAACTAAGAGTACATGTTAAACATTATATCTTCCTGGTACAAACTCAGTTTGTTTAGGCCATTCTTTTTTCTGGTAATGGTGGATGTCATCCCTGCTGTCCCAATGATACATGAAACATTGATGTTTTGTATAACCCATTTGCATTCCAAGGAGTAATCTGATCAATTTTAAATCTCTTACAAATGTTCCAATTGTGCTGAGAATATTTTATTAACTGCAGAATGGTCTCCATTGATTTATAAGTTTCTTTTAAACCAAGAGCATGCACAAGCAGAACCGAAGATTTTTCATTTCTCTTGTGTAGTAAAACTGCCAAACTTGATTTCTAAAGTCAATAAACAATCTTTATTTACTAAGGTCATGCTTATAACCAAGCTGTTGAAAAAGACAAGCAACATTGGAACAGTAGCATGCATTATTTAAAACTGATAAATATTTTTCAAGATGTGTGTGACAAGTACAGTAGTAAGTGCCTTTAACACCTTTTTGTAAAAGACTCCATTGGTTTAGACATAAGGCAAGGACTTTTGACTTTTCTTTAGTTAACACTAAATCTCTGACCAAGTCATTCAAGTTACCTTGGTCCAGCAGGTGTGGTGTTTTACTCAAAGTAAAATGTTCATGAACATTCTTATTGTATCACTTGCTGAATTTTCTAATGAAGCTGCATATTGCCATAAGGTATTTGGACTATTGTTTATTTCTAGATTTTTGTCTAAAAATGATGGATGAATGAGAATTGGAATGCCTTGAGATGCGTGATCTAGTGGTCATAATGCAGAAGGACAATTGGGATACACAATCTTAGCTTTCCTTTTTTTAGAATGACCTGTTATTTGGGTTAGGCAAAAATAACAATCTGAAAAACGGTTTGTGGGTTCATGCCACATTATCAGTACAGCAAAAGACATATTTTTGCACTTTCCATTCATTTCCATTCTCATTGCTGAGTCAGAGATGTATAACACTTTCTACAACATATATGTTGTCCTGATCTCCCACCTTACATCCAAAATAATATTTGTAAGCTAAGTTATATTCTTTGTAATCTTCAACTTTTGAGATTTTGTAGTAAACTTTCCACAGATTAACAAAAACTATCTGGATGATTTATACAGGACCTGCAACTAGCCATTATAACTTAATAATTCTGTAAACTAAAAATAAACTGAAATATACATACGCAATTACTTCAAAACATTTAAAACATTAAACTCCAACAAGTTTATATTGCAATATACCAAATAACACACTACTATGAACAAGCAACACAATAAAGTACGTCTGCTTTAGCTTGCATAAATATTCTATATGAATTTATATGCCATATATTACATAAATACCACACTACCAAAAAGCTATCATAAGAACTTAGCATTGCCAAATGCTGATATCTCTTCTTCACAAGAACAGATAAAAACACTGCTGACACAAAAACATTGTAATGTGTGCATTGTGGGGTACATTATTTTATGGTATATTCATACAAGATAAAAAATATCCTTGTCAGTAATAAATTATAAGAAGCTTTAATGCAGCTATATGCTAAGGTATGTTTGAAGTTACCGGTGACGACACTCTTTAATATATTTCTGTACAGTATTTCGCTAAGGTTACTTTTTCAGATGCGCAGTCCAATATATTGGATTGGAAATTTATTTCTTATTATGATCGCAAATCAGCTGTTAATCACTACAGCACAATCAGCAAGTAAACACTGCAGCATGATAACTTTTCATGGAACTTGACAAGACATTGATAAAATATTGTGTGCAACAAAGCAAAAAGGTACCTATTAATAATAAATACCAGGGAGTTAGTTCTTTTCCTGTAGATTTTGTTTGTGAATGAAGAGGTAGGCTGTTTGGAATATATTTGTGGTTAAAAGGTTGGGCCAAATGCTTGAATATATATCAGTAACTTTGCAAATATTCAAATAAAAGGCATTTGAACTAAAATTGAAAGTATATGATGCTGGTAATAAAGAAAAAATTGTATATTTTACAAAGAAATAAAATTTTGGAATAAAAAAGAAAAGACATACATAAAAATCTATACATGATAAAGAAAAATGGATTGAATTTTTGTACTCAGCATCCAAAATCCACTTTGGAACATTCAAAAAAGTGCAATAATATGACAACAATTTTTTTTGTCTAGTGTTATTGCGCCAATATAACTCACCAATACAACGGAGTACTGTTAAAATGCTTTCAGGCTCCATGCTTTTGTGCCCAGGGCCAGTGCCAGGCCTGTTGGGATGGGCTTACCCTGAGCAGCTTGGGTTAAGCTTAACCACCTGTGGACTGGTGTTGGGTGATTCCATTTGTCCATGCACAAATGGGGTCTCGCTATTTCACCAAATTGCGAGTTTGGTGCCCTTGAACAAACCACTGACCATGTTCTAACAGCGTGCTTCACACATCGGGCACCACATGGAGCACGAGGTCTGATGGTTTTGCATGACAAAACTCAATGCTGGCTTAATAACATCATTACCAGCATCTGCTTCAGGCAGTACAGCAGCCTGGAGTAGTAAAAGCACAAATCTTCAGCCCCAGTCCTGTTTGTGTCTGACCTGGAGTGAATACCTCTTTAAATGATGACAATGATGATTGCACCACTTACCATTAGACTTTTTCCATTGGTGTCCAGAACGAGAAAACAAAGCCATCATTATGAAAATAAGAGAATTGACAAATAAGAATAAGAGGGATAGAAATAGAGCAAGAGAACAGGAATAAACAAAAGAGAATAAGAATGAGAACATGAAAGAAAAATATCCAAAAACTACCTAACAATTTCAAAGATTTTTTCACAAACACAGCAACTGCAATTAATGCTAAAACAAAAATACAAAAGGTAAAACTTATGCTTTGATAGGCTACACAAACTGAAAGTTGGATCATCCTAATATGCCTAAATAACCATAATTGATCTGCAAATGATGTGTCTTGGGATTTGTGTTTTCCTTGTTTCAGTCTGATGATTTAATGCGAAAAAGATCTATTGTGACATAGGATAGCCATCTCCACTGCAAAGTAATTGGCAAATATTGTGAACAAAAACAAAAATAGTTGTTAAGAATCGATTCTTTTGACCAGTATAAGAAAGTATTTTGATGAAAAGTGTTATGTTTAAAAAGTTAACTTTATTGCCCTAAAATAAAAAATTAAGTTAGCAGTAAAAAATTGACTTTTTATTGACCTATTAAATTAAGAATCTGAAATGTATTTTTTATATCCAGGATTCTTGCCAAAAAAGTTTACTAAACAAGATTTGACTTTGTTGACAAAAACTTGTCCTAAATTGATGTATTAATATTATCGTGTTTGAGTTCGCAATAAAAGGCCAAAAATTTACTGCTTTCAAAGCTAATAAAAAACTTTACTGGTACTGTCACATGCCTCTTCAGGTGACCAATGTGGGTATCAACCTTCCAATGATTTATTGACAATCTAATCAAAAAGTACAAGTTAGAAAATATTTCAATAATTTTACAGTTATAGGGCATGACAAAGATGAACATAGCCAAAATTTAAAAGCACTTCTAAATGCTCCAAGTTGCAAAAGGTTCACATTAATAAACAAGAAAAAATCTGTGTATTCTACTACCAAATCAGACTTGCTAGGTTATAGATTTTCTCACAACACCACGAAGCCAGATTCTGTGTGACTTCAATCTCTAATAAACCTTTTAGTTTCTTTAACAAAAAACAAAAAAGGAAACTTAAACATTACTTGGGAATGTTTGCTTATTATGCATGCTGGATCAAAAATTTCTCTACAAAAATTATTATTGAAACATTTCCACCAACTAATAAAGTAGTATATACTTCTAAAACATTATGTAATAATTTATGTTCTGCTTATTTGCATTGCATCAACAATGAAGAACTTTTTGCAGTTGAATGCAATGCTTCTCATTTAGCTGTAGGGGCAAACCAAAATGGTCATCCAGTCACATTTATGTTAAATATACTGTTAAAAGCAAATGACACTATTCAGCTATTGAAAAAGAGGCTATTGCAATCAATTAAAGTGGTCTAAGATATGTGTATTTTCTCCATGCACAAGCTTTTACATTGCTACAGACCAACAATCTATAGCATTTATGTTAGATTAGCAAAAAAGAAGAAAAATTAAAAATGCCAAAATCCAACAATAGTATTTTAAACTTGAAACCTTTGAATATACTATCTACTACAGACCAGGATCAAATAATTATGCGGTTGAATTTTTTTGTGTTTGTAGCGCACTTACTTTGTCTTCAACCACTAGAAATCTTTATTATATTCATGAAACTTTAGGACATCTGGGAATTGTAAGACTTTGGTACTTCATAAGAAGTAAAAACTTTCCTTATTTGTTCTTCAATGTTAAGAAAGCTTGTCAAAACTGTGACATTTGTGCCAAGATAAAACCTTGCTTTTATCAAAGCCAACCAAAACTTTAATTTCAGCCACCACACCTTGGCAAATAATAAAAATAATTATCTTTTGATTGTAATTGATTAATAAAGTAGATTTCTGTTTGTGTTCCCTTTTTGTTACATCACAACACAGACTGTGATAACTGCCTCATGACATACTGACTGTGGTTCTTGTTTCTATGCTGTGTTTTTAAAGATTTTCTTGAGTTTTGTGGAATCACCACAAGCAGAATGACACCTTACCATAAAGCAGCAAACTTACAGAACGACTGCTGGAACCAAACAATTTGGAGAATAGCAAGCATAGCATAGCAAAAAACTTCCAGAAGCTTAGGAAAATGTTCTTCAAGATGCTTCGCATTCTACTAGATCACTTTTGTGCACTTCAACCAATTTGACATCTTACAACAGATTTTTTCAGTTTTATCACAGATCAATGCTTGAAAAATTTATATCAAGCTGGATTTTGAATTCAGGACCTGTTTTTCATTGAAATTTCATGAGAAATAATGGAGATCCTTTATGCTACAAAAGTAGAGCTCATCAAAAGCAATTTAAAGTTTGCCTATATTTATTTTAAAAATTGAAAAAATGTACAGTTTTAATAAAAGATCTGGCTTGTAATCCTTGTCAAGACCCTACTAGTGACAGCAATGGCCTAAAAACATTTGTATTTAACACAATACTGAAAAAGAGATTCCTATCAATCTTGATAAATAGCAACCTGAAATTATTTTAAACCCTTTCAATAAATTATGGAATGCAACAAAAGAAATAAGCCAAAATGGTTAAATGTTATCCCAACCAACTACACCCGATCCAAGAAATGAACTTAGATGATCCTGTGAATTTAAAAAGCACCGATTCATCATTGAAACCTGTTTCCTTATTGATTTTTGTATTAATGTTTTCAATGTTTTATGTTTAATGTAACGCTGTTTAATATATCATTGATTTCAAAGGATGAAGAACTTTATAAGTTTTGAACCCTTGGCAAATTACTTCCAAGATAATAGTAATGTTGTATGTGGTTCACTGCTCTCATTTAAACCAGACAATGTCTTCAGTTTGTTTTTGTTTCTCTTTAACATTTTAGTTAAACTGTCAGATAGTGTGTCTTGTGTTTGCTTGATATGTTAATTTATTTTGTAATTTAGAGTAATACAATTTTAAGTTAATTAAAGCTAACCTTATTAAAGTGTAAATTCATGACGCTATGTATTGTAAGGATAACTGACTAATGATCCAATACAATTTCAAGGCAACATTACTAATTGCAATATGTAAAAAAGTTTAAAGCAAATCAGGTTCAACTTAGAATTTGGGTATGTGATAAAAAAAAGAGTATAAAATGAGCTCTAGCAAAATTTTGCAACATTCATTTAGAACATTTTTAATGTTGTATTGTCTTTTCAGTGCAAAAGAATTATATGTAAATTGTCGTAGATTGTAATTGGTGAAAATAATAATTTAAAAATTATAAGAACTTTTCAGAGATTTATATTTAAAAATGAAAACAAATGTCATTTTAATGGCTGCAAATCTAGCTGTGTATCTGGAAAAAAGGATAATTTTTCATTTAGCTTTTTTTTTCAACAAATTGGAATTATCAGGCAAATGAATCAAGTTAGTAAATTGCTCAAATTGGACATTGCAGTGTAATTCAATTATATGTTTAAAACACTTCAAAGTAACATAGAATTTACAGCCAATATTTAAGAACTGTTTTTTTGCAATACTGCCAATAAGTTTTGGCAATTTCTTTTTGAGTTTGTAAGAAGTTTTAGACATAGAAAAAAATTTCTACGTTGTTCACCATAAAAAAACATAAATGCATTCAGGAATAACTTGCTGCACAAGGACAGTATTTCATTTTTTGCTGTATCTTATAAGGAGCCTATTCTTTCTCACTTCACTGTGTGCTCTTTCTCATTTACTCTGCAATGAGAACAGCACCTTCTTGTTTTATATCTTCACAAGATTGGTTGAGCAAAGATTTTTCTTTGCAGCTACTATGATTCTTAATCACAGAATACCTTCTATCTTGTGCTAGACTGCTCTGTGTTTTGACTTTTTATGCTAAGTAATCTTTGGTCATTACATCTCAGTTCTAAACCTTTGATCTCATCTGTGATGAGGTTGCTCATTTACTGGGACTCTGCAAAGTTAATCACTACCTCAATACTTTGTAATGGGTAAGGTAAGCCCATTGCCATTATCATTAGAACAGTTTTCACTGAATTCTTTCCTATATTTAACAGTTTTTTTGCAACAAATTGGTTTTATAGAAGCTTTTTTGTCATTGGAAAGTGAAGATGCAGTGGCAAGAATCACAGCATGCTAGGTGGTAAAATAAATAATTACAAAGCTTTCTTTTGAGAAATGTAAAAATTGCTGAACTAAATTATGCAAAATGCTATATTTGTTTTGCTGTCAGGTAAATTAATCATTTTATCAATAAAGCAGCAGATATCACATAAAACCATTTGCATTGATCAATTTTAATAACAATTTTATATAGTATAAAAAGATGAGTATGGGGAATCACTCCTAACTCTGCCACTGCTTTAATGAAAAGGACCAAAATCACTTTTGGCCTGCAATATATTTAATTGATTGAGAAAATGCACACACAGGGGTAATTTGACCTTTTACTATTCAGGCAAATGACACATTACTGTGCAAAAGTACAAAGACTCATTTGATTTTGACCAATATCACATTGTTACTTCACCATTTATGACCGCATTGCACTATTTTTTAACAGCCAGGACAATTACTAGTGAAAATTGACTTGGTAAAGTGCACACAATAATCAAGCTAGCTAATTTTTTAAAAAAACTTTTTTTGTTTTTCTAGACATAAAATGGTAGAAAAATGAAAGCATAATTTGGGGGCCTCAAAGTGTAAAAAACAAATTTTGTATAAAAATTTAATTGCTGCAATTGCAAAATGTCATACACATTTTGAAACAACTTTTACATATTGAAAAATTTGCATGTGAAGTTTAACAAAAAAGTAGGCATACTCTTAATTTATCAATTAAAATAGTGGCAAACATTTTTTTAGCCTAATAATAATAAATAATAAGCAAATACTTGTCAACTATTAATGGCTCACAAATAAGCTAAAAAATTAAGTACAAGAATTGTTATTACATTGTGACTATGCTTATAGGCCTCACAGAAAATCAATATAATTCTATCACTGCATTTATTTATTATATTTTTATTAAGCTTTAGATTGATGAATTTTCCTTGCATTTGATTTACTTAATTTAATTTGTCAACTATAAAAATATTTACTTGTTCATTTGACAAGAGTAGCTAGCATGACAATGATGCCTTAGTGTGAAATTTGATTAAATCTTATCCTTTGGCCTTTCCCTTCAATCAGGGGTAGCCGCAGCATATTATCTGCCTCCAAACTGTCCTGTCTTCAACGTCTGTCTCCTTCACACCAACTTCCCGCATATCTTCTTTCATTTGATTTAAAAATCTTCTTTTTGGTCTCCCTCTTTTCCTCTTTCCTAGTAACTCCATTTCTATAATCTTTCTTCCTACATACTCTTTGTCTCTCCTCATGACATGTCCATACCACCTCAGTCTGCCCTCTCTCATCTTCATTCCTAACCGTTCTACCTTAACTGTACCTCTGATGTACTCATTTCTAATCATGTCTTTTCTTGTCACTCCCATAGCAAACCTCAACATTTTCATCTCTGCAACTTCCATGTCTTTCACTTGTTTCTTTGTGACTGCCACCATCTCAAGTCCATGCATCATTGCTGGTCTCACCACTGAGCTGTACACTTTTCCTTTTACTCTAGCTGGTAACCTCCTGTCACAGATTACTCCCGATACTCTTCTTCATCCATTCCATCCTGCCTGCACTCTTCTTTACCTCCCTCTCACAACTACCACTTTCTTGCATTGTTGATCCAAATTACTTAAATTCCATTACTCTTGGCACTACTTTTTATATTCTCCATCTTCACTGTTTTGTTGTCATTTCCTCCATTTATGCACAAATATTTGGTCTTTGACCTACTTACTTTCATCCCTCTTCTTTCCAATGCGTACCTCCAGGATTCTAGTCTCCATTCCACTTCTTCCCTGGTTTCTTTGCAAATCACAATATCTTCAGCAAACAACATCGTCCACTGTGGTTCTCTCCTTACTTCATCCGTTAGCCTGTCCATTATCGCTGCAAACAGGAACAGACTTAACGCTGATCCTTGGTACAGTCCAACCTTGACCTTGAAACTTTCTGTAGTTCCTACTGCACACCGTACCACTGTTTCACTTCCCTCATATCCTGTACAAGTCGCACATACTTTTCTGCCATTCCTGATTTTCTCATGTAGTACCACAGCTCTTCCTGCGGAACCCTGTCATAAGCTTTCTCTAGGTCCACGAATACACAATATAGCTCTCTTTGACCTTCCCTGTACTTTTCCATCAACATTCTTAAGGCAAACATAGCATTGGTGGTTCCCTTTCCTGGAATAAATCCATATTGCTGTTCACTGATCTCTATCCTTTAATCTGGCTTCAATAATTCTTTTCCATACCTTCATTGTATGGCTCATCAGATTTATTCCTCTGTAGTTTCCACAGCACTGTGTGTCCCTTTGTTTTTATAGATTGAGATAAGCACACTTCTTCATTCTTCTGGCATATGTTCACCCATTATTAGTCTGTTAAACAGTCTGGTCAAAAACTTTATCCCCATCTTTTCCATGCACTTCCAAACTTCTATTGGCAACTCATCGGGCCCAACCACTTTACCTTTTTTATCTTTCTCATTGCATTCTTCACTTTTTCTCTACTGACGCAATTTACCTCTTGGTTAACCACTTTGTTATTTTTTATTTTCCTTGTTCATCCATTTCTTAAAGTACTCCTTCCATCTCTTTAACACTCCCTCCGAATTTACCATAACATTACTGTTTTCATCTTTTATAACCCTCACGTGCTGTACATCTTTTCCTGCCTGCTCTGTCTCTCTGCCTGGCCAATCTGTACAACTCTTTTTCACCTTCTTTTGTTTCTAATCTTTCATACAAATCTTCATACACACATCCCTTCGTCATCACAACTGCATTTGCCTCTTTTTTTTATGCTCTCCGAACTTGCTTGTTTCATCACCATGTCTCCCTTTCTCCATTTCCCAAATGTCACTCCTAGTACAGTTTCAGCTGTTTTTCTTGGCATTTCTGCAGTTATGTCCCACTCATCAGGTAACCCATTCTTGCCTCCTAAAATCCTGGTCACCTCTTGTCTAAACACTTCTTGACAGTTTGTTTTCTTCAGTTTCCACCATCATATCTTTGGCTTTACTTTTTTTGCTTTTTTCTTTTTCACTACAAGAGCCATTTTGCATTCCACCATACTGTGCTGTTTTGTGACACTCTCATTTACTATTACCTTACAATTGCACATTGCTTTCAGGTTCCTCCTTCTGCACATCACATAATCTACTTGGATACTTTTTTCGCCACTTTTATATGTCACCCTGTGTTCATCTTCTTGAAATAAGTATTGACAGTCACCAAATCCATCCTTTTCGCAAAATCCACAACCATTAATCCTTCCTCATTTCTTGTTCCAGCAGCATACCTCCCTATGTTTTCTTCACCCACATGTCCATTTAGATCTGCACCAAGAACTATCCTTTCCTCATTTGATACACTTTCTATCAACCCATCCAGATCTTGCCAAAAATCATTTTTCTCCTCCATGCTGTTGTTAATCTGTGTAGCACATGCACTTACAATATTTAGGATGGACTTTTTGCTTCCAGCTTCATGGCCATTAGTCTGTTGGACACCCTCTTCACCTCCAGGACACTTTCAACCAGCTCCTCCCTCACCAGTATCCCTATCCCATTTTTTTCTTCCATCATTGTAAAATAGTTTGCATCCACCTCCAATGTGTCTTGCTTTACTCCCTTTCCACTTGGTTTCCTGTAGGCACAATATGTCTGCATTCCTTTGCTTCATCATATCTGCCAACTCTCTTCCCCTTCCAGTCATTGTTCCACCATTTAAGATACCCACCCTTATGAGTGAGCGTCTTCCTTTCCACACTTCTTACTGCCTCTTCACTTACCTTCCTCCTCTCTTTCTGCTCTTGTTTTCACTAGCAGTAACATAATTTCCACAGGTGCCCTGCTGTGCGACACCTGAGGCGGTCATTGGTAATCCCAGCCGTGACCAGTCTGGTATGGATTTATCAACAATACACATTTATATAATCTGGCAAAAAAGTTTTATGCCAGACGCCCTTCCTGCTGCAATTCTCCCCATTTATCTGGGCTTGGGACCGGCATCAAGCCACACAGGAATGTGCCTCCAATAACTGGGTTTGAAATTTGATCAAGTCAAAGGTACATAATCAAAAAAGGATATTTCTGTAAGACATAATAGCTTATGTGCTCTTGACAGCCAATTAGGTGTCTTTGTGAGTTATTTTTAATGATTCCATCAATCATACTTAGAGTAAATGGTAAATGATTCCATCAATCATACTTTTGCACTTGAGTGGGGGTCTGCATTAATAAAAATTGCTTTTTTTTGTGCACATGTTTGGCAATTAGCACTTCCCCACTACTGGAGAACAAAACCACTGCCAGGAGTATCCAATGGGTAGGACATACTGGAATGAAGCTGACAAATTCTGGAAGGTCACTTCTGGCAAGATAAGCTTGTTCTTTCTTCACTCTTGATCAGGTTTCTTTCTTCATTTAAAATTGTTCTTTAATTCTTCTTTGAATGAGGCTTTTTCGTGGGTCATCAATGACTAATGTCGGGGTTACCAATCTAGCATAGCTGTATTTCTATTTATTTGATTTAGACTCACAAAAAGTAAGGCTGCTACTACCTTTGCATGCTTTATTCTTCTTTTCTATTGTTCAATCACAATTGTTGCTTTAACTTATTGCTCTATCTTGCTTCTTAAATTATGTACTTTAAAAAACAATTACAAAAACAGTTAAATAATCACATGGAAAAATGATTACTGCAAAACAAAAGAAACACAAAAGGTGGTTTGAATCTCGCAGTCATCACACATCCACAAAGAGAATATTTTTACCAAGCAGTATCTCACCACACTCTCTGAATTTCTTCCATCCCAATCTTGTTTTTGCAGTCACTGCAGCTTCACATCCTCCACTGTTATTCAACCTATTGCCAAGATACCAAAATCCCTTCACAGTTTCCACTTCATTGCGCATTACCTCTTATTGCGCTTCTCCTGCACCATTGCAGGTGCAAAAGTTTTGTGTCTTTAAGACAACACTACATATATTACAACTTATTTTAATATGCAAAACTTATAATCATCATAGTTGCATATTTAAGTGAGTGAGCAGTAGTGTACAAAAGCTTGTGCAAATAATAAAAACGTTGTCAATTTTAGTGCACAATTTTTTGTTCTTTTGTGATTGATATTTAAAAAAGTGAAAGTTCTTTTATACAGATTTATCTGGATGACATCATCATAAACTGAGTTTAACTGAATTTAACGCAGTTGATAATGGAATGAATTATAATTCTGAAATGTCCTGAATAAAACAATATTTTAAAATATATTGGCTTTACTTTTTGTTCTGGAATTAGTTAAGCGTTCCCAATTTTATGCTCTGAGAGTCACTGCATTGAAAGCAAACAACAAACATTAATGACTTCAAATAGTTAGAAAATTGCTTCATCATGATGCCATTTTTAATCTGGAGTTTGTCAACAGTCTCCAGATTAGAATGGACATAAGTTTGAGAAAAACTATTAAAAAAACTATACAAGTTTAATAAGCTTTTACTTTACAAATATTTGAAGTGAGTATACATTTTTGTGATACCCTATACATTAAAAAAAATAATTATGCTTGTTGCATTGGTGGTTGTTTTGCAATTAAAAAAGTCTTGAAATTTGCCTTTTGTTTTCAATCATTTCAATATTAATTGAGCTGTAGTTTTGTTTTTTTGCAATTTTAAAATCTATTGATTCAAAATCTAAAATTATTTTTGTTTAGGGTTGCATTGCTCTATCAATCATCTTCACGCCCTGGTGGCTTTGCTCATTTTGACATCAATGATGGTGGTTTCTGTGATATTTTGATTAATTTGAGAGAAGTTGATCATCGTCCTTTTTGTTGCAATTTCATTTTAAAATCTCAAAAAAAATTTGAAAAACATGATGAAAATGAGATAATCATTTATCTTGAAGAAATGGACATTTTTAAAAGCTGGTTGTTTTTATCAACCAATCTGAGTCCAAAATCTGCTGTTACCTCAAACAAAAAACTTTAAAACTTATGAAATAACAGAATTAAACATATTTCACATTAAGACCACGTCGGTATTTTCTCTACTTGTATGAAAGATTATTATCACAAACAAATCAAATAAAACACTCTTTTGTTTTTACTTTAGTTTCACATTCTGCCAAGAAGAGACAAATTTTTAAAAGTTATATAACAAGATTTTAACACTGTATGAAAATCAGTTCTTCTAAAGTGCTCGATAACAAAGTTAGAGCTTGAATTAAAATTAACAATAGCGAAATCACGGAAATAAAAACAAAGCTAAAACCCAACAGACTGTTTCACCCATAAAAGGGATCATCAGGGGTGTCTAAAAAATAAAATAAAGTTAAGATAAAACTGCCAGAAAGAATTGAAAACAATAGAAAAAAACTAAAAAACTTTTAAAAATTTAAAAAATTAAAAAAATTTTTTTTTTAATTTTTAAAAGTTTTTCAGTTTTTTTCTATTGTTTTCAATTCTTTCTGGCAGTTTTATCTTAACTTTATTTTATTTTACTTTTTAGACACCCCTGATGATCCCTTTTATGGGTGAAACAGTCTGTTGGGTTTTAGCTTTGTTTTTATTTCCGTGATTTCACTATTAATTTTAACAAGATTTTATATTTGTTACTTTTTCAAGACTGAATTTTCACTTTTAAACTTTTTCAAGGCTGAATTTTTTATTTTTTCCAAGTCACAAAATCAGTATCGAGGGTAATAAAATCATATTACATCCACATTATATGATTAAATTTAATTATGAAAAAAATAGTAGTAATGTTTAATTTTTATGTAATCATAGCTATTTGTGCGTATATGGTACTGCTTTTGCTTATTTTGAATAGGATGCTGCTTCTAAGAATAAAAACAATGTACTAAAAAGAAATTTTTTTAATGCATAGCCTCT
The DNA here is from genome assembly GCA_963680785.1 of Diplosoma virens. Lineage (NCBI taxonomy): Eukaryota > Metazoa > Chordata > Ascidiacea > Aplousobranchia > Didemnidae > Diplosoma > Diplosoma virens. Next base: position 37,816,335 of record OY796882.1, on the reverse strand, counting down.
TTACACTAAAAAGATTTGTTGCTATTTTATACATAAATTAGTCCACTTTTTATCCAATTTTATCCCTGCTTCCATAGGTGTGAAGGATTTTAATGCTGTCATCGAAATGCACCAAAGGTTAAATAACAGACAAAACCTATACTGGAGATTGATTGTGCGAGTAGTCTACTCTCAAGAATTTAGATTAGAGGTGGATACCTCGAGACATCTTTTTCGAAGTCTTAGTCTCGGACCATTGTGTCTCGAATCCAGGTCGAGACATTGCAGCGACGGGCAAAGCTCATAGGTGTTGTAAATATGTCATGATTTTTAATAAAAATAAAACATTGGTACGTCTTTTTGGCCATTCGGGCGTCGTGGTCCTTTTTAAATTTGCATTAGTCACAGTAGAATTAACCATTACAATTTTTATCAGATTTGCGGAGTCAAAAGATTTAAGGTCTGATTCCGACTGCTAGAATTTCAAATATTCCGACTCTCCAATAAGGACAATAGCATTATGCAAAATACGAATTGCTTAAAATTAGAGTGGCCATATTTTTAAAGTCATGAATCGGGACGTTTGTTAACAGAAAAAATTCGTCCCTAAAAAGTAGTGTTCTCTTAAAGCAAATTGGACGTCGGAGTCGGATAAAATATTCCGACTCTACTCTTGAGTCCGACTCCGCAACCCTTATCTTTATGCTTGGGAATCCAACGTTTGAACACCGTAGGCCTATGAGGTGCTCGAGAATTTATAGAACTGTGTTTATCAAAATTTAAATGTCTTGTATTTCATATAAAAAAATTAAGTATCTCGAAAAGCGGCTATATCACGATGCTTTTAATTGTAATGAATATATCGTTCTATGACATTATAATAAGTTGCGTGTGTAAGGATTAACCAATTAAACCGATCGCGGTTCAAAGCTTACTCGCTTGGTTCTGTTGTGTCCCTGAGGAAAGATACTTTGCGGCACTATTTTTTGCTTGAAGGTTCAGTCATATTACAAAATATAAATTAAAAAAATATATATTGAGCTATAGGACAGATGGCACTAAAAACTAGCATCTATATCATAGTGCATCACTCCAACCAAAACCGAGTTCACTGCTCGGCCATGGTTCGAATTTCAAACTGTCTGCTTAAGTCAAGGAACAGTCTGCTTACCCAGGTTTTGCCGCTTCTGTCAGTGTGGCAATGCATCTGGTAGAAGCACATAAATCTCAAGATTTTTCTGTTCAGATATGACCAGCTCTGCGACAAAACATGGTCGAACAGTGAGCTCGGGTTTGGCGTGCGTAATGCATAATGCCACAGATGGCGTTCTTAGTGCTGTTTGTCCACAACTCAATATATTTCTAGCATCTGATCATCGGCGTGCGACGTGCGTGTTGCACAATGCCGCTTTTATCAGTGCAGTAATGCACCTGGTAGTCAGCTAAGTCTTGCTTGGGAGAGAATGACCAGGTATCCATTGAAAATTAACTACCTTAGAGTCGGATAGAGTATTGAGGAGAGATTGGGTGTCGAAGAGGGACTTGGGTGTTAAGTAGGGTAAAGGAGCAGAGAGGGTTGACAAGGTTAGAATTGACGAGAGAGGCTAGAGGAAAGGATGAAGGCAGTCTGAGGGCTCGTTCAAAGAAAAAGTGAGAAATTGGTGGGTGATGGTGACGCGAAGTGGAGGAAGAAACGTTTCTAGGTAAAGCAGAGGGATAGGAGTGGACGATAGACAGCCTGTGATTACTCTACAGGAGAAGCAAAACTTTTTCCGTAGGAATAAGACATGATGCTTAAAAGAAAGACCCAGCCAACATGCCCGTGCAGGGCCCTTGAGGGTAATATGTGGGCAATGCGGGCCCGTGCGGGCAAGCCAAAACCGTAAGGGCCCGGTACAGGTCCGGTGCAGTTTTCAAGTGGGCTATCGTCAATAGCAGACGTGTACAGGAACCGTGCGGTTCCGGTACAGCTTGGTAGACAGCAAGTGCCAAAATTTTTAGGTGAATTTTGGTGTAGTAATTATGTGCAGTAACTGTGCGGGTCCTGTGCAGTTTTGCTGTGCGGGTGTTATGCGGGTTTTGAGTGGGCAATTAAAACCAAAAACCTGTACAGGTTTTGTGCGGGTCCCGTTTGGTTTGTCGTATTTTTCGAATAAGGTTTTTAAAACGTAATGCGTGTGCAAAGCCCGTGCCCGAACTGTGCAATTCCTTCACAGTTTATCACATAAAATTTTTAAACATTATTTGAAGTTTGCATGTAGAAATCACGTGCAGGAACTGTGCGGGTCTTGTGCAGTTTTTTATGCAGGAGTTATGCGGGTATCAGGTAAACAATCCAAGTAGGATAACTGTACAGGTCCTATGCGGGTCCCATGCAGTTTATTAAGTGTATTTTTTTATATTTTCAAGAATGCAAAGCAATATAACAAAGACTTGTTGGTCCTGTGCAGGTCCTTCACAGTTTCTAAGATAAAGTTTTAAAACATTATTTGAAGTTTGCATGTAGAAATCATGTGCAGGAACTGTGCAGGTACTGTATAGTTTGGTATATAGGTGTTATGCGGGTCTCAGGTAGGCAATCCAAGTAGGATAATTGTACAGGTCCTGTGCGGGTCCCATGCAGTTTATTAAGTGTATTTTTTTATATTTTCAAGAATATAAAGCAAGTAACAAAGACTTGTTGATCCTGTGCAGGTCCTTCACAGTTTATCACATAAAATTTTTAAACATTATTTGAAGTTTGCATGTAGAAATCATGTGCAGGAACGGTGCGGCTCCTGTGCAGTTTTCCATGCAGGAGTTATGCGTGAGGGTGTAGTGGTTTGGACTTATTGCAGAACTTATAGCAGAATTTATACAAAAATTTTTAATTACCTTTATATAAATTGTAAAAAACGATAAAGCAAAACACAATACAGATTACAGAATATATACAGTAATATATCTCAAATTAAAATGTCTCGAATTTTCTTTATTGATCCTTTTCGAAAGAACCCAACAATAATAGCTTAAATAAAATGCTTTTTCTTCTTTCCGTTCGACTAGTTACTTCTTTTTCTTTTTTTTTATGAGATCCTCTCCTGTTTCGCTTCAAATTTTAAGTTTTATAGTTTTCTTTAAGCGCGTTGATTGTTTCGAAATAGTACAGTTTTTGATCTGGGTTCGATTCGCCACATAGCTCCCCCCAGATAGACGGAAGTAGGCTTCGTCTATCGTGATTTTGTAGATGTTGGAAAACGATGGAAACTTTGTGGTTGAAAATTTTTTATGAAGAATCTAAAAACTTCTTTTAAATACATAATTAAACGATATAATGCAACACAAAAAATTTTTAAAAAATATACATTCCGAATTTTAATACTAAAACTAGCGCAATTTCAATGCAAAATACAATACACAAAAACAGAAGAAAATTTGATGGAAAGAGAAAGACGAAAAAGGGAAAAGATAGATAATTTGAGGGTTCCACAAGCAAATCAGGAAATGTGCGCACCAAGCACAAACACGCGGGCAACAACTCTATCTCGCGGTCATATAGTCAAAAGGGGAATGAATGAGAAAAAAATATAATAAACGAGCTAACTGGGGCGAAGTGACGTAGATCAAGTCAAAGTAACTCTTGATCCAGTGAGTAATATTTGCCATTGGCCATAAGACAAATATTGACGTTCGCCCAAGAATGATCAAATTCTAAATATTCTCGTAATGATGAAAAAAAATATAAGAAATGATTTTCATCCATAAGCTCGAAGGAAAAAATCTGTTCAAGAAATTTCAGATGTAAAAATACTCTGCATCATGTGCCGTAATGAGTGACACGCGTTACAAGACTAAGTTGGCGCACACAAACTGTAGGGAACCTAAAAAAAATCAAAACTATGCACTATCCAAGAAGAAAATCTTTATACTTAGATGGCATCTTAATGCAGCGACCATGCCGATTTTTTAGATTTTGTTTAAAATCGGGGACTGGTTCAGCGACGGAAGGATTTTCACTTTCAGGAAGAAAAACCGGCTTAACACAATCGATTGAAACAACTTTTTTGCTATCTTTGACATCTAAAGTAAAATTTTTATCATCACGTTGCAAAATACGATATGGACCAGAATAACGTGGTTGAAGAGAATGAGACTTTTTCTCGCATCGTAGCCACACATGACTACAGTCTGCTAAATTTTTATCAACGAAGGTTGTAATCTGAGAATGATTACTTGTTTGTTGGGGTTTAACAAAGTCAAAATAACCTTTAAGTTTTTCTAAAAATTGATGCGGAGGAGTAACTGGTTCAGAAATATTAGGATGGAATTGCCCAGGTAGTTTCATGGTTTGACCAAATACTAACTCTGCAGACGAACAATCTAAATCTTTCTTGACTGTATTTCGAATGTGGAGTAACACGAGAGGCAATGTAATAGCCCAATCAGTAGGATTTTGTTGAACACGTAAAGCATCTTTCAATCGCCGATGAAAATTTTCAATTAGACCGTTGCACTGTGGATGGTAACTAGTAGTCCTATTTCGTTTAGCACCAATACATTGCATTAACTGTGTCCATAAATTTGATTCAAATTGTGCACCTCTATCCGTTGTTACGGTTGCGGGTACACCAAAATGCGAAACATAACCATGAAGAAAAGCGTTAACAACAGAAATGGAAGACGAATCTTTCATAGGAATAGCACTAACATAGCGAGTATAGCGATCTATAATACTAACATAGCGAGTATAGCGATTGTTAACATGTACGAGAAACCATGTGACTCTGGTAAAGGACCAACTATATCCATATTAATGTGGTTAAAACGGCCTTCAGGTAATTTGTATTTTTCTAAAGGACTAATGGTATGTCTGTGAATTTTACACTGCTGGCAAGATAGACATTCTCTAACCCATTTACTTATATCTTTTCTCATACCTGTACATACGAATCTTCGCGAAATTAATTTTGAAGTACCTTTGATTCCAGGATGGCTAATACCATGAAGATTGTTAAAAATAATTTTTCTCCATGAAGAAGGAATTACAGGACGAATCATAGACGTTGAAGTGTCACACCAAAGCATGTAATTACTATGTGGAACGGGGTATTCACTTAATTGCAATCCAGTATCAGTAGGGTTTTTGAGTAATTGGTTTAAATCTGAATCTGTTCTTTGATCAAGAGCTATTTGTGCGTAGTTAATGCCATCTTGTAAAGTTTCTATACCATTAATTTCAACTCTAGATAATGTGTCTGCAACAAAATTTTCCGAACCTTGCACGTAACGAATATCTGTAGAAAATTCAGAAATGTAACCCATGTGTCGAACGCGCCTTGGAATAGTTTGAGACTTTGAAGAAGAAAATGCTCTAATTAAAGGTTTGTGATCGGTAAAGATAGTAAATTTTTTTCCTTCAATAAAGTATAAAAAATGTTGTACAGTAAGATACATAGCCAGAAGTTCTCTGTCAAAGGCACTATACTTACGCTGAGCAGGAGTGAGTCTTCTTGAAAAGAAAGCAATTGGAGACAAAATACCGTTCAAGAAATTTTGCAGAACTCCGCCAATGGCTACATCACTCGCGTCTACCATTAAACTGATGGGAGCATTAATAACCGGATATACTAATAGTGAAGCTTGGGAAAGAATACTCTTAGTTTTGTTAAACACAGCCTCGCAATCTGAAGTCCAAACTAGTTTCTTATCAGTTTTTGGTTTTCCTTTAAGCATATCTATCAAGGGACCTAATAACTCTGCGGCATGAGGAACAAACCTGTGATAATATTGGATCATGCCGATATATCTTCGTTATTGCTTTGTAGTAGAAGGGATTGGAAATTTAGAAATAGCTTCAATTTTCTGTTTTGTAGGACGAATGCCTTCTTTAGTAACTAAATGGCCTAAAAACTTTAACTCTGTTTTTTCGAACTCGAATTTGGTAGCATTAATAACAATACCGTGTTTATCAAGCCTTTTAAAAAATGTCCTTAAATGTTCGAGATGCTCTTCTTCTGATCTTGAGAAAATAATTATGTCATCTATGTAAGATAAGACGTAGGGTAAACCGTGGCAAACCTGATCTATAAATCTTTGAAAGGTACTTGAGGCATTACGTAAACCAAACGGTAAAAAGTTGTATTCGAAAAGACCATTTGGAGTGGTTATCGCAGTCTTATGACGAGACTCCTTAGCTACCGGAATTTGATGATAGGCTCTGACCAAATCTACTTTGCTAAAAATGCAAGATCCTTGAAGACGGTGAAGAAGGTGGGTAACTGACGGTGTAGGATAACGATCAGGAACAGTTTGCTGATTTAATCTGCGATAATCACCAACTAGGCGAAAATTACCAGGCTGACCTTTTGGAACTAAATGTAAAGCCGAAGACACAGGAGATTCTGAACGACTAATAATACCGCTTTCATAAAGATAATCAATCTCTTTTTTTACGAATTCTAGTTTCTCAGGAGACAACTGACGTGGCCTAGAAGAACTAGGATACCCTTTAGTTACAATATGATGCACTACAGAATGCTTGACAGGTTTATGCTTATTTGGAGGAGTAGTTAAATCAGGAAACGAAGCGAGCAATTTCAAATATTTGTTGCCTGGCAAGAAAGTTTTAGGAGCGCTAATATGAGCTATACTTTTAGTTTGAAGTTCCCAACGAGAATTACAACCAGCACGAACAAGTTTCATAGAGGCAAAATCGAGAGATAAATCAAAGTGTTTTAAAAAATCGGCCCCTATTATATTATTGAAAACGTCGGCAATTACAAAAATCCAACGAAACGTCGTTACTTTATCAAAGGAGATGTACATAGTACGAAAACCAGGTAGCAATGGGTGCACCGTTAACAGTCACTAGAGCATTGCTAGCTTGTTGATTTCGATGTTCGTGCGGTAAGGGTTCCACCAAACTAATTTCTGCACCGCTATCAAGAAGAAATAATAAACCAGATACCTTATCTTTAATATGTGGCAAAGGAGATGATTTAACTACATCCTTAGCACCGGTTCTAAATGCTGAATCTGGTCGAAAATTACTTGAATATCTGGGAAAAGAAAACGTTCTACTTCTCATCGGAGCAAAATTGTTGGGACGAGAAAAAATTTTGTACTAGAAAAGGATGTACCTGCGCTTGAGGACCTTAACTGAACATTTTTTAAATCGTTAATGTCTTGGTTTACCTGCTGCAGTTGAGTGTTAAAAGAAAAAAATTTTCTGTCTAACAACGTTTCGAAATTTGAATTGTTTGAAGGACCCGCTTTTGCATTGGCACTAGATTCTGAAACTGATTGTAATTGACAGGAGTTAACACTAGATGACATACTCAATCGTTGCATTGCGGCCTCAGCTGCAGCCGCAAACTGAAGAAGAGGTCTTCCTAAAGTAGGAACTAAAGAGAGTTGCACTTGTTGAGGCAATTTATTCATTACCAATTCACAAAGAACTGCATCAGACATGTCATCTTCAGATATACAGTAGATGATCTTAATCTATTTAAAAATTCGGAAGGTTTTGCGTGACCCAAGCTGTCCACAGACATAATTGTATGAACTCTTTCTGCCAAGGATGGAGTAAACTTTTCGACAAAAAAGATTTTCATTTGTTTGTAACTATGATTTCGAGAAATTAAAGGTTGAACAAGGCCAAGTGTTTTGTGGTCTTGGTGTTTCCTGGTATAAAACTTAAAATTTGAAGCGAAACAGGAGAGGATCTCATAAAAAAAAAGAAAAAGAAGTAACTAGTCGAACGGAAAGAAGAAAAAGCATTTTATTTAAGCTATTATTGTTGGGTTCTTTCGAAAAGGATTAATAAAGAAAATTCGAGACATTTTAATTTGAGATATATTACTGTATGTATATATTCTGTAATCTGTATTGTGTTTTGCTTTATCGTTTTTTTACAGTTTATATAAAGGTAATTAAAAATTTTTGTATAAATTCTGCTATAAGTTCTGCAATAAGTCCGAACCACCACATTGGTGACCCCGACTACAACCGTGAGTACTATTTCTCCTTTTTTTGCTTGTGTTTATATGTGTAAGCCTGGCACATCATCAGTACAACACTCGGTCGCGCGAAAAATATTTAAAATCTAACATTATGAATGATGATCAACCTACGCACTCTGGTGATTTGAAACACGCTGATTCTAACCATGCTGTACTCAATGACTTACAAAATAACCAGTTAATTTTGCTCCCGGGTGAAAAGATCACTCACACTTTTACAAAAAGCAATCCCCACGCTTGGTTTTCCTACTTTGAAAAATTGTGCATTCGATATAAAATTATTAGTGATGATGAGAAGCTCCATGCTTTGATTCCTTGTTTTGACCACTTCTTTTTCTTTTTTGTTATGAGATCCTCTCCTGTTTCGCTTCAAATTTTAAGTTTTATAGTTTTCTTTAAGCACGTTGATTGTTTCGAAATAGTACAGTTTTTGATCTGGGTTCGATTTGCCACACGGGTATCAGGTGGGCAATCCAAGTAGGATAACTGTACAGGTCCTGTGCGGGTCCCATGCAGTTTATTAAGTGTATTTTTTTATATTTTCAAGAATGCAAAGCTATATAACAAAGACTTGTTGGTCCTGTACAGGTCCTTCACAGTTTCTAAGATAAAGCTTTAAAACATTATTTGAAGTTCGTATGGAGAAATCCTGTTTAAGAACTGTGCGGGTCCTGTACAATTTTCTATGCAGGAGTTATGCAGATTTCAAGCGAGCAATTTAAGTAGGAAACCTGCACAAGTCCTGTGCGGATTCCATGCAGTTTTTAACATATATTTTTGGATATTTTCAAGAATACAAAAAAAATAATTAAAACTTTATGTTGGTCCTGCTCAGGTTCTTGTACAGATTCAAGGTTTCTGAAAACACCATTGCGAGTGCAAAGCCGCTGCGCCCGAACTGTGCAGGTCTTTTACAGTTTCTCAGATAAAATTTTAAAGTATTAGTTGAGGTTTACATGTAAAAATCATGCGCAGGAACTGTGCGGGTCCTGTGCATTTTTTTATGCAGGATTTATGCCGCTTTCAAGTGGGCAATTAAAGTAGGAAACCTGTACAGATCCTGTGCGTATCCCGTGCAGCTAGTCGTGTTGTCTAAATAAGGTTTTTGAAAACACCAGTGCAAGTGCAAAGCCCGCGCTAGAACTGTGCAGGTCCTTTACAGTTTATCAAACAAAGTTTCAATATATTTTTAGAAGTTTGCGAGTGGAAATCATGTGCCGGAACTGTGCGGGTCCCATGCAGACTTGCTATGGAGGAGTTATGCGGGTTTCTAGTGGGCCATTTAGGTAGAAAAACTATACAGGTTCTGTGCGGGTTCCATGCTGATTATTAAATATATTTTTTTGATATTTTAAAGAATAGAGTTAATTTTTTTTTATTTAAATCAGACTCACGGTCCATAACAGAAAACAAAACAGCAAAAGCTACACGGAATAAGAGACACATACAAAAAAACAACACTTTAAAAAAAATTAATAAAAAAACTTAAAAACTATGGTAAGGGTTTGGAATGCCTGCAAACGTTAAAAACTGGTGAACTAAATTAACAGAAAGACAAAGTGCTTTGCAAGAGTTACTTTCTCTAAAGTTGGTTTTATAGTGGTGTTGAAGCTACAAAACAGTTCAAAGCTGTTTTTCACTCCGTCTCTGCAAGCAGCCATCAGAAAGCGGCGCTAAATTTATTAAAACAAAAAGCAGGATCGAAAAATCTGTAAAAGATCATGTAGTGTGCGAATTGCGTTAATGTAGATCAAACAAAAGTTATATTTTGCTATCGTTATTTGGTTTAAGTACTTTTTGATGGCACCGGGTTCTTTTGAATGTTAAAATTAAAAGCGAAAATTAATTGTTTTCGGTTGGACAATTATAAGCTATTGTTTCAAAGGAAAATTACAAAACAGTTTGATTTTAGGCTTGATTTTAAAAAAGAAAGAAGCAGGGATAGCTTCATTTATAAAATGTAGCAACACTGCCACAGCACCTACATCGCATGAAAACAAAAGAAACGACGCTACAGCATCTGCCAATACTCACCTCTGCAATCTCGATTGTTTGTGCGAGATCAGAACTTTTTTTAGCTGGTGAAAAGTTGTTGGGATTTAAATCCAGCACTATTTTACCGCGTTTTGTTTTGTAGCGTGCTAAACGGTTATTGGTGAATATACAGTTTGAACAACGCCCACTTACATAAAGATTAACGTCCTTGCGATGACGCCGTTTCTCAAATTAAGGTCATTTATGACGCCCTGTCACAAGTAAAGTATAAAAGCTTTCCTAATAGTATTTACGTACGTTTGTTAAAGTTTTATCAAATCTATATTTTTAAGAGTGGGTGTTAAAGTACTTTTTGCTTGAAATTGTTCAAATTCAAATTTTAAAATTTTACGGCTTTTAACTTTGCTTTCTATTAAGTCGTGTTTAACGAAAAAAAATCGAACAAAAAAATGTTTCGTTAGAATAACAGTTATCATCAAGCCTCAATCAATTCAATAAATCATACTAAATTATCAGATCTTGCGTTTTTTGGTGTCCGATCTATCGGGCGCGCCGGTATAACGCAATATACCTGGTTGGTCCAACCGAGCCCCGTCATTCAATTGTATGCAATCTAACAATTTTGAACTTTTTAAGCAAGGTTTTGTAGTAGCTTTATAACAATCCAAGCAAACGATTTTTGAGGTTGCCTAAATGTTTTTTTAGCTCTTATAGGTTCAGACTTTTAATAAAAATAATTTCGCTTAGAGCTCAAAAATTTATTTATTGTAGGGTAAACATTTTAATGCATTATATATACTACTTCTTTATGGAAGTGTTATCACAATAAAACAAACGCTAAGTGACAACTTTCAATTTTTTGGAAAATTTCTTACATTTAATAATGGCTTTTATATGGTGCAAACAGAGCGGCCGCACCAGCCGGACCTCTAAAAAACGTCAAAAAGTGGCCGCCCTAACCCAAATATTGCTTTATTTTTTCATAGTAGCACCATGACGGTGGCTCCCCTGTCTTTACCTTAACTTTTAAGACGAAAGTATAGATTCGATTGAAAGTGTTGACTTCTTTTAGACGTTTTTGGAACAAAAAAAATTTACACACTAAAAAGAGGCTCCTTTTTTTTTTTTGCACCAGCCCTTCCTTTCGTAAAGCCTTCACTGCTTACATTCTTTTAAGGGTTCACATTTTGTGCTACTGAGCAGTACCAAAACTCTATAATAAAAGTAATCTAATTTCTATACCACTGAGCCATAAATTTGATTTTTTGGTAATTTGAATGCACTCAAATATCACATGAAAGCTAAAAAATTCTCACTTACCAATCCGAACCTTTTTTGATCTTTACTCAACGCTTACAATTGTAAATAATCACACTTTATAATCTTTTATAGGAACAGTTTCAAAACAAATGCAACCCAAAAATTGTAACAAATTTAAAAGCAACCTCCAGGAGTCAAGAACTTGGATTGGTTGATAGTGAAATAAAGATGACTAATAAAGGTTTAAATTAAGTTCATTTAAACCGGTATGCAGTATGCGCAGTGACCAAGTTGTCAACATTAGCATATTTTTTATTGGTTATAAAAGACAGATTGTACGAGTATGTATAAAAGTAAAACAGAAGGGATTCAAAACTGATCTATAGAAAATTTTTCAAAAAGTGGAGCTTGCTTTGCTTGTGGTGGCTGGTAGCAAAGGCGAAACTTCTTTTCCAGACAAGATTTATTATCATTTGGAACCAAAAGCGTACCGAGGATTTTTGAAAGGGATGAAGGTATAACAGCAACAATCAAATTTACTTAGCGTAAAATCACTTTTTCAAATGGTAGAAAATAGCCTTCACTTTGTATCTGTCTCGGTTTTGTTGGTTTTTCGTCCAAAAAACGTAGTGATGTATAAAAAATGTCTTTATTTCAAAGCTATCTCTGATTTCTCATACTACTTATCTCCAAAGGGAGGCATGGCGTAATACCTTCTTCCCCTAAATACGCTACTGTTTGGAACATGTGCTAATGCTGTAGAAGTACCGTAAAAGCATATGTTGGTAAAGCAACGATAACAGATAAATGTTATATAGAACTGTCAGATGAAAAAAAAGAGCACTGGGCTTCTTTTCAACCCTCGATGTTGTTTGCGCAAAACCACTCGGTGCTTGTCTTGAGGAAGCAGAGAGCCAATAAAAGAGGTTTATTGCTGGGTTAGACAGGTTCCTCTGGTGTAGGGAACACCAACTAGAGATATCGGCTGATAACTTTTTGTGCTCTCCTCAGGGTTTAATTGTGTGATCGCGACTGCAAGCGCTCTTCTCTAGATTTTGAAAACTTTGAAGCAATGATGTAACCAAAAAAGTCACGTACAACAGCTCCACAATAGATTATAATGCATGTTCAAAGCAGATGAAATCTAGGCTAAGAGTTTTACCTGGTATATAAAGTGTTGTAAAACAGCATTAAATTCTCTGAGCTAAATTTCAATTACATATGTTCACTGAGTTTAATAAGGTAGTCCTGCAAGGGTACTTCTTGAAAGGCGAGTCGAGATGACGTGGGTCAACCTTGTATCTTTCGTTTTCTAAATAGATAATCTACAATAGCATCATGTATCTAAAAGGAAATAGTTTGCCGTTACGGGATTGTCTTGACTCTTGACTTACCTGTAAAAAAGATTTGCTAAGGTACTCCATGTTTTTAATTAGAGTGTGAAAAGTTGATGATCCGAGAATTGCTTCAGAGCAGCGATGTTCTTTTCTTTCGTTTCAAGTCTGGCCAGCATGGTTTTACAGCAGCCATCCTTGACCCGTGTTACTCCAGAAAACTTCTTGATTATTTTGCAGTGGGTTGGATATCTAAAAATGATATAAAAACGGTCTAGGTCACCCGGAAGAATAGTCTTTTTGGCTGCTTTTCTGATGATGTTGAAAGCATTCTGATAAGTCTGGTCCCAGTCTTGTATATTTGGTGCCAATAAAGTAGTTCAAAACTCAATACTGGGCCTCACGAAATTCCATTGTTTAACATTGAACATGCTTGGCACCGGCAAAACGTACCTCGGTGGCATTATGTGAGGGTTTTTAATCTTGTGACCAGAAACATCTGTATGGTAATTAGTGAGTAAGAGGACAATCGTAAACAAATGCTAGATCAGGATTATTGTCAGGCTTCTACGGCGGCCTGTGAGTGTGGCGCAAAAAGCGTACATCGTGGTAACATCTTGCCCCATTTATCACCATCCGAATGAAGCCTGTGCTCTCTCAGATAATAAAAAGACCTAATGACCTGGTTAACGGAAATATGTCCGGCAATTTAGTGGACCATCCAGCTCCAAAGTATTCCAGCGACCAGCAGAGTAAAAGATGGTGGTACTTTTACCATCGAACAAAAATGCAAGGTGGTTAATACTCGCCCAAACACTTAATTAAAACACCACCATAGAAACTGTTATGGGATTGTAGTCCCAATCAAAATGCAGGCCAAAGCGTATAGACAGTGATAAAAAAATTGGGCGGTTCTAGGATCACAGCTGGTTGGTTTTTGTAGATAGGCCTACGTATCAACAAAAACGTTTATTTATTTACCATTAACGGCCAGACAATCATTCAATCTTGCAATGTTTAAGTGGTAATCAGTCCAGAATAATAGTTTTTAGAAAAATATATCCATTCAGAAAAACTATAGTTACTTCAAAATTAAGAAGTATAATTTTTTTCCGCCCAAGTGCACATTACTGGTGCAGCTGGGTCTTTTGGATAACAATCATGCCTTAAAACTATAGAGTGATAGTTATTAGAAACGTTTATTTCGAGGCTTTTGATGTTCAGCCAGATGGTGGGCTTTCGGTACTCTTGACAATATGCCTTGATAGGGGCATTTTTCTTTATTGCATCGTTCTAAAAATGATGATTGCCAATTAGCAGGCCCTGGCTAAACATTGGAAGTTCTAGATACAACTAAGATATTCTAACATTTTGGAAGATTTTTTTCTACTTCTTCATGCAAGATTTCAAGTATAAACCTTAACATTTGGCTACAAAAAAGCATTTGCCACCCGAGTCAATTTGTTTGTTTTTACAACTGGTAACTACAGCATTTTTATTGTTTCTGATAAAGGATTTATGAAGGTCCAAAAATGTTTAAACTAAATGTTTTAGTATGTTTGCATTAAGAATTTTTAAAATGAGGGTTCGATTACTTTAGAGCGAAGGCGTGCAACATACGGCGCGCGGGCTAGAATGCGGCCCCCGGCGCCTCTTTTTACGGCCCGCTTTTGGTGAACAAAGAAACGAGGTTATAAATACAAGTTAAACAAAATGTTAGTAAAAGAAATTTTTTGTTTTAGAAACAATTTTAAAGTCGAGTAAATAAACCATATTCAATAACTATTCTTTTAACCTACCTATAGTTTTCAATTCGTATTACTATTTTTATCTTTATTTTTTAGGTCACATGGTAATTAAATTCAGACTAGAAACCATAGCAATTTGCTCTTGTTCAATCATAGTCCTTGTTGAACGGATACGTAAATACAAAATTGATTCTGAAAATTAACAAAAGCTTAAAATATCAACAAGTAAGAGAAGGAAGGTTAATTGTGGAAGAAAACGGTTTAGCAATAAGTGGTGCAAAATGTATTAAAAATCTCTGACACACTTTCCTTGTTTATAGATTAGAAAAGTTAAAACGCAAGATATCAATTGTGAAAAGTATGTTGAAATGGTTGAAAAGTATCACTTCATTTGTAACAAGCTTTGAAGATTTTCGAAACAGGACGCAAGCCGACAAATGGACGAAAACATCGCATAGATTAACATTAACACCGTAGCTCGTACAGCTGTTGTCTCAAAAAAATCGTGACGACTGCAAAATAGAGCGATTAAGTATTTGGCGAGTTCTTTGTTGATTGTGGCAGTTTTGCTTTTTATAGAAACTTTTGTTCTTCATAGAAAAAGCAGGTATTTTTTTGCTTCAAATGAAAAATTTATTTTGAAAAATAGAAATTTATAGATGGAGGTTTTTCATAGTTTGTGATTTGCTTTACGTGTAATTAAAAACCGTTTTACTTTGAACCACTCTTTTGGCAAATTTGTTTGTATTTCTGAAAATATTATTTCTACAAGCAGTTTGTGTATAGTAACAGGTACTAACAGTGATCACTAGTAAACCAAACATAAAACTCTTGTTCTTTTGCTAGCAAGTTAGAATGATATTTGGTTGACAATTTAATGTTTCGTAGAATTAATTTAGCATTACTTAGTACAGGTTACTTATTTTATTTTTTATTTTATCTCTATATTTATCCTCCTGACTCGCAGGAGAGTGACTGAGGCGCTAATAGGTAGGATAACCAATCACTCTGGGCTCTTGTTGACAAATGTTTTTTAGTCTTGGAGAACGTGCGAATAAATTTTAAAGTCTGCATCAGCTTTTGCTTTAATGCAGCGTCGCTCAATTTGATTTAACAAACTACAGTAGAACCCCGGTTGGTGACCACCCCAATATAAAGACCACCTCGTTATCATGACCATTTCAGTGCGGTCCCAAATTTTTTTATTAAAATGTAGGGTAAGGGTTAGGGTTTCAATAACGCGACCACCTCGCTAAGGCAACCACTTGACCACTTGACTTGACTGCGGTCCCGCGGGCGGTCGGGTCGGCGAGGTTCTACTGTATAAATAACCATTTTCTCGCTACCTTTCAATTACGTATTTTTCAGTGATTGCTCACCGCAGTATTTCTATTTAATACCAAAAATATCATCTAAATATAACATTATATGAATTCAAAATTCCATTTGGAATATCCTTATTAAGTTCACCCTTCACGTCGGAACTTTCAAGGATTTTTGACCATGGTCAACTTTATTCTTTCTACAAGATAGCTAAATTTAATCAAAGATGGATTGTTACTCGTCGCTTTGACAAGTCGTTAGTGTAGTAATTTTTTAATTAAGTAACCATAACCCATAAAATATAGACGCTACTTTATTAGGAATTTTCGAAATTCTCTAGTTACTTTTTTTGCATTACTTGAACGTTTAACAATTTCATTAACAAAAATTCTATCAGGATTTCCGTATTGTTGCGAATGAACAAGAAGCAAAGTTTTAATTCAATCTTGTCTGATTAAGTTTAATCATGCTGTACATCGATTTGTTAGAAAAAATTGAGCAAATTTGGATTTTTCATAGAAAGCCCCCGCCAGCGCAATCTGCAGTACTTAAAACGTGGCGGGGTTGTTTTTCTCAATCTCACATTTTTGCATTAGTGGCGGGGGCTTTCTACAAAAGATCCGTAAATTTTTCATAAAAAATATTAAATTAAAAGCAATAAATAAATTCTAAATCGATAAAAATGTATATACCATTTCATGTAGTGCATACATACATGTACATAATTGATTAAATGAAGTTTAGTGTCAGTATTTTTTGGTTTCGCAATTAATTAATGGATAACGTGGCCGAAATACAGTGAACACTGTTTCGACGGTTGCATCCTTGAGAAAGATACTTGCCTCAGCTAGACAATTTTAGTTAATATCTTTAAAATGCTCTCAGATCACGGTGTAAAAAATTCAAACAAATAAAAAATTTTAACCGGGCAGTAGAATCTTGTAAGCAAGTCGGGGTAAACACGTGAGTGTCACTGTATTTATAAAGCTTCGTTGTCCTGTAAGCCTGGCGAATAGAGTTGACAGTGATATGATATGACCAAATAATGCTTTGTTTTTCTCAGTTGCAGAAACATGATTAGAATAATTTTAAGTTTTTTTGTCAGTGTTATTTAACCATATTTTATAGATTCTTACGCCAGACCGTTACAAAAATTTTTTATGCTATAATTTCAGCATAAATTTATATTACTGATTAACCTAATAAATATTTGTTGAACTGTTCTTTTAGACCGAATTCTAACTTTGTTGCTTCTTCGTCTGACAACGATAGTGATATTGTTCCTCCCTCCCCACCAACGAAGTTATTCAGATCAAATCAAGAACCCGTTAATGACGTGCCCTCCAGATTAAATTCCTTTTCGCCTTTGATATATGAAGGGTCTTCCCCTGTTGCTAGCACACCGTTGTCAACACCAGCTTTGGATTTACTATCGAATATATCAAACCAAGACTCAGGTAAGCTCTTAACACTTTTCAAAACTGCACTGCGATTACATTGCTAATGTTATTTTCCAATTTTTATTTGTTTCTCGTTGAATTTTTTAACTGAAATTACTTTACAAGAGCGGCTAAATTATGGTGTCAATTGTCAAATATTACATCAGTCGAGCATCTTTTAGAATATTTCTTTTCTCATTTACGCAACAGCAGTATAGGAGGAAAGTTTTCTTACACGTTGTGCCGGAGCAGTGTGTCGGAGCTGTGCCGGAGCTGTGTCGGAGCTGTACCGGAGCTGTACCGGAGCTGTGTCGGATCTGTGCTGGATCTGGCGGGGTATCCTAACCCTAGCTCTAACCCTAACCCTAGCTCCCACGAGTTCGATTCCCAGGCAGAGCGACGAAGTCGCGTTGAAACCTAATTTATGTCGAGCAACGAAGTTGCGAGTTTGATTCTCACCCAAAGCGACGAAATCGCGTTGAAACCTAACTTATGTCGCGCAACGAAGTTGCGAGTATGATTTCCAGGCAGAGCGACGAAGTTGCTATGAAACATAATTTTTGTTGAGCAACGAAGTTGCGAGTTTGATTCTTACCCAAAGCGACGAAGTCGCGTTGAAACCTAACTTCTGTCGAGCAACGAAGTTGCGAGTATGATTCCCAGGCAGAGCGACAAAGTCGCTATGAAACATAACTTATGTCGAGCAACTAAGTTGTGAGTATGATTCCCAGTCAGAGCGACGAAGTTGCTATGAAACATAATTTATGTCGAGCAACGAAGTCGCTATGAAACATAATTTATGTCAAGCAATAAAGTTGCGAGTTTGATTCTCACCCAAAGCGACGAAGTGACGTTGAAACATAGTTTTTGCTGAGCAACGAAATTGTGAGTTTAGTTCTTGTGCTGAAAAATGTCAGTAATCTTGTCAAAGCTGTTGTTCTAAACTTTCAACTGTTCTTTTACTGTAAAGACACGTCAGTAATCTTTCAGCTGTCGGCAACAAGATTTGAGCAGCTTTCCTTCTACTGCAAAGAGACGTCAACAATTAAAAAAGTCTCCTAGACAACGGTTACAAAACATGATGCGATCTATGACGTCATACGAAGTGGTGTATATAAGACAGCGTGGTTTGGTTTCGTCATTGAAATATGCCACAAGATTCTGTCTCTCGAGAATTAGAAAATGAAATGTTTCACTGCTTAAACCCGCAAAAACCGCATATGTGTGACAAAGAGGATCGTATGCGAACCTTTCCCAACTCTTGGTATGATCAGGAAAGTCCAACGCCGCATGAACTGGTTAACGCAGGATTTTATTATATGGGTTCTGGTGACCGTGTCAGTTGTTTCTATTGCGGAGGACGATTATTTCACTGGAAACTGCGTGACAACCCGTGGTACGAGCATGCAAAGTGGTTTCCTTTGTGCGAATTTGTTTTAAAGAAACAAGGTGTAAAATATGTGGAAAAAGTATGCCAAAGACACCCAGGTTTACATCGACCAAATATAAAAAATCTAATTCGATCCGCTGCAACAAATCAGCTACGTACCATGTTGACCAATCAAACGCAAAGCACGGTTGCAGCCGAGGAAAGAAGTGAAAGATTAGAAGCAATGATGCTTCTTGACCCTCACGTGAAATATGCAAAAAGCATAGGCATTGAAGACACCAAGATCCGTTATGCTCTTTTGCAACAAATGGAAAAAAATAACTGCAACTTCTCCAATTACCAAGAGCTACTCAACCTTGTTTTGGACATAGAGAAAGAAGACAAATGCATAAAATGTAAAAACAAGGAAAAAAACGCAGTTTGCATGCCTTGTGGACACATGATATTTTGCTGGATCTGTATACAAGACATCTATTCTTGTTGGTTGTGCACTCAAAGCTTGTCCGAAATAATCCGCGTCAAACAATGGTAATTGCACAAGAGCTTAAGACATGTTTTTGTTCTTCGAGTGAGAAACATCAAAGTAGAAAACGCGTTTCAAACAAGTTATTTCTATTAAAATATCTTGAAAATTGACAATGAATATACGTTTACACTTTTTCACGCTGGTATTTGTGCTAAGTTCTTAAAACTACGGTGTAAAAGATTTAAATCGTATCTATTTGACAACCAAAGTCTGACATTCTGCATAGCTTTTAATCGGGAAGCTGCAAAATATCCAAAAGAAAAACCGTGAACGTGTTTTTTAAAACGTCAACTGTGGATAGGGCTTGCAAGAAAATTAAAAATTTTTATATTGCTTATACTTTCAAAAACTTTTAAAAAGTCTGCAATTGTGAACTTACTGTTTCATATTTTGAAACTTTTAGATAAAAAATTTACATTATTTTAAATTCTTCAAACACAAAAAAAACCGACAGAATCCTACAAAATTGTGGTTTATTCGAGATTTTTTGCTGTTCTTTAACGTTTTTTCAATTTGTATCTACATAACCGCAACAGAAGGTCAGCTGCAGATTTTTGTGGAAAAACAACACGGATTTAATCTTTTTAATTTTGACTCGAATCTTAAAGTTTTTCGTGAACGTTGTAATTTTTTCAAACCTCGAAGCTTGAGAGTATGAATTGTTTAAAACATAAAAGTTGTTTTTAAACAGGGGCAAAAGCGTTTTCAACATTATTTTGCACGGTTTCAGATTTCTTTGTTTGCACTTCGTTCCATTTTTCTTTTAAAAGCGATACAATAGATTATTAATTGTTTCAAAACAATGTGCTTTTTCTTAACACCGGTTAATCTGTTTTCAAACTATCTCTTTGCCAAACAAAGTAAAGACGTTTTTATTCCAAGATTATTTTTGAAAACTACCTCCAGAAAAGTAACAAATGAAGAATATTTAGGCTTGTCTCATAAAAACTATTGCGTCTGTCACAATTTTTAAACCGCCTGACTTGTTGATGCAAAAAACTTGCATTTTTTACGTTGCACAACGATTGATGCAAATTCTTCAAGTTTTTCTAACCTCAAAACGGTTTGATTGTGGCTTTTTTCAAGTAAAAATTTCGTTAAAAGTCAAGAAGTCGCTCTTTAGCAGAACGTAAAACTTTTATAATTTTTTCGACTTTGAAAACAAGAAAATAGTGGTTAAAACTTTTAATAAAAGAACAGTTTGTTAAGAAAATCTTTTAACCCCTTCAAAACCTATTTTACAAAGTTGAATTATGTCTAAGATTGCACTGGTTCAATACGTGATTTCACATCTAATTTTGCGTTTCGCTGCAAAAGAAAAACAGTCAGCATTACGAATATTACAAAGATTTCTTAAAGTTGAAACCTTCTTGATCGAAAAATAACAAAAAATCAGTCAATTTGCAAAACAATATCGCTTTTCCAACAACTTTTTTCACTTGTGACCTATTGAATTAATTTTATAATAGAACATTATACTTCAAAAATCAGCAAAACAATACGTTTGTAACATGCATCTAAAATTCAAAATTTTTCCGTTGCTGATCTTATGTCTGAGAGTGATAGCGATTCCAACCAAACATCAAGTCAGGTTGCTGTGTCCAGCGCTGTTTCTGTTACTCAAGGTGGCTCCACTGCTGATATTAGCTCTTCTGATTCTGCTAGTGACAATCAAGCTACTGCTCCTGGAAGGCCAACGCAAAATCCTCTCCTGGATAGTTGGAAACAAATTTCAGAAGCCGATAGTGACACCAACGTTTATGCTTTCAATTTTGCCAAAAACAGTGGGATTCAAATAGGCGTCTGTAATGATAAATGGGAGGCTGTTGGAATTGATCCAAATGGCACCCTAACACCATATGATTTTTTTCAATTGGTATGGGATGAAAACGTGGTTGATGAATTGGTCAGCATGGTGAACGAGTACGGAGGCAGAAAGAAACAAATGAACATGCCTTCAAGAAGGAGATCTCTTTTAGCTAAATGGACAGACACTAGTGCTGCAGAAATGATGAAGTTTTTGGCTGTTACAATTCAAATAGGAATAGATAAGCGACCATCTATCAAGAAATACTGGTCAGTAAAAGAACAATACCATACACCATGGTTCAATTCCATATTTGCACGAGAACGGTTTGAACTTTTGTATCATAGCATGCTTCATGCTGCACCTGTGTCTGCAGAAAAGACGCAAAAAATTTTGCCATTTTTGAAGAAGCTTGTTCAAAATTTCCAGGAGGTTTTTTATCCTTTCCGCAATGTGTCCATTGATAAAATGGTTGTAGGATTCAAAGGGCGTGTCAAGTATTTTCAATACAATCCCAGAAAGCCAAGTAAGTTTCATTTGAAAATCTTCGGTCTGTGCGACAGCTCAACTGCTTACGTTTACAACTTGCTGCCTTACTTTGGCTCCCAGACAGTGTACACTCTTCAAGATGAAAAGGCTAGCCAAGCCAAAAAAGTCTTCCATGACCTTCTCTCCGTTCTAGATGATGGACACCATGTCTTTTCTGATAGATACTACACAAGTTTGGATGTGTCAAAGTACTTGGCAGAAGAAAAGAATATGTATTTTACAGGAACTCTGAACACCAACAGAAAGGGGCTGCCAAAGGAAGTCAAGAAGATGAAAATGAAGCATTTAGAGCGAAAATTTTTTCGTGATGAACAAGGTGCTGGTCCACATATTGTCGTTGCCTGGAGGGATAAAAAGGCATCCAAGCCAGTTGTAGCTCTCTCTACTTTCCACAATAACGAAACTGTTCAAAAACAGAGGAGACTTGGACATACTGTAACTATGCCAAAGCTGATTGCAGATTACAATGACAATATGAACGGTTGTGATCGTGCTGACCAAGCAATTGGATATTACTGCAACTTTGATCGAAAGTCTTACAAATGGTGGAAAAAGCTATTTTGGTGGATCCTGGAAGTTGCTCAATATAATGCTTTCGTCCTCTACAATCTCCATCAGGGATCAGGAGAAAAGCGTTTGACATTACTGCAGTTCAAAGAAGCGCTGATCCAGGCCATCACTAATGAAGCAGCCGAATCCAGCGAAGAGCCTATTCTCAAAAGAAAACGAGCTGGACGTCCAGCCGATACATCTGTGCTGACAAGATTGAAAGACACCAAACATCTTGTCACTGCTGTTGAAAAACAAAGAGAATGCAGAGTGTGTAGTTTCGCAGTTCAGAACAAAAGAAAACGTACAAGCTATGTGTGTTCTAGTTGCCCAGAAAAACCACACCTGTGTCCCAAAGACTGTTTTTTGAAATATCATACCATGACCAAATACAGAAAATGAATAAATTGGTTTGACCACCAATGAAAAAAAAGATACTTCATAAACAAAATCGACTTGTTTTATTGTGATTTGTGGTTCTAGGATTTGATTGCTTACTGCATCAATATTGTAGTGCGTAAAATCTACAAAAATGCAAAAAATCGTGAATTTTTGCCAAAATGCCGATAGGGATGTATATAAACTAACTAATTTTGAACAAAAATGATTGTTATTTGCTTGCTTGACCGTTTTTTGTGATGTTATATTGATAGAACGATAATCCATGCCAATATGACATGAATATCTTGAAATTTATTTTTTTGTGATTTTTTGCCAAATTAATTCCGTACAGCAATGGAGAAAAATTACGTAGCGAAAGAGTTAAACAATTTTCAACATCTAGTTTATATCAGGCAAACATCTCGACATCATGTCTGATGAAAAATATATGGTGTCACTCGCTTTGTTTTCAGCATATGCGTCAGTGAACTTGAGTCTTGTTTTAAAAAACGATGCTTTGTTATTCTAAAACTACGATTCGGATTTTTAAAAGGTGCAGACGTGTTAACATAGAGGCGTGATTTTAGCTGCACCGTATATTTTAATAAATTATTCTCTTGTCTTATCGTCTTTTTAGACCAAAAAATTTAACACGTAAAACTTTCTTAAATCAAGATTTATAAGTAAAAATTTGTCTCAAGGTAAAATATCAGATAAAAGTTATAATTTACAAAAAACAAATTCTCTGAACTACGTTTTGTAGCGAATTTTACTGTTTTTATAAAATAGTTGGTTTTGGAAGCAAAAATCTTCGTTGTTTATACCAAACCTTTGAAAAGTTTGCTGCTGACAACGTTTAAAACAACCCCACCGTCTACCGATTCTTTGTATGTAATCATAAAACTATTTCTTAAGACATCAAAGGTCTACAAAAAGTAAAATTTTTCAATCAAGACATACGATGTGGCGCACTCCAGTGTCAGATGAAAAACCATTACTTGCGTCACACACTTTTCGAGTTTATTGAATTATACGTTTTTCAGTTCCAATTCACTGTTTTGGTTAAGAATGACAAAGAAAAACTTGTGATCAATTTTACATTTTGTCAGTTTGTTCACAACAAAATCGAATTTTAATTAGGGTTGTGGAGTAGAAATCACCGGAGTCGCATGTTTTAGGAAGGAGTCGGAGTCGGAAGGGAGTCGTTTTTTTTAGACATCTCCAAGTCGGAGTCGTTTTTTAGATGTACTAGAGTCGGAAAACTTTAGATAAGTGGAGTCATAGCCGGAAATTTTTAAACAGGGGAGTCTGAGTTGGAGTCGAAAAAAAAAAAAAACTCCTACAACTCCACAACCCTGGTTTTAATACGAAAAGAACGAATTCGTTGCAGGGCTGCCAATATTTTTTGCGAATCATAACTAAAAGTTCTTTACATTGTAAAATTTAACACGAAAATGTAACCATTTTGTTATAACGATATCAAGACAAATAAAATTAATGTTTTAAAGTATTTAGCTATAATTACCTTATTTTTTTGTTAAAAAGTCATCCAATTTTTTGCTTTTTCTTAAACATGACGTTGTTTATCATTTTTTGCATAGTTTTGAAAAGCTTATAAAATCTTTTTTTTTAATTTGTTAGCATATTATTTCAAAAGCATACGTTTTGGTTACTAAAAAATAATATTTCAAAACTTAAGAGTGTACCCGTTTCTCGAAGAAATAATTGGTTGTTTCAACAAACTAAAACACATCCTTTACATTTAGTCAAAGATAAAAACACTTCTTTGTTAAAAACATTTTACGAGTTTTTGACATCTTCAGGCGTGTTCAGGCTTGTCAAGACGTTTTAAGTGAACAGCAAGTAATTGACGAAAAAAGAAACTTAATAGAGTTGCTATTGGACAATAGGTTGAATAAGAAAAAAATTCCTTATAATTATTCGTTAGAGTAGAAATAGTCATTTTCCTAACATACAGCGCACCAATGTCTGTTAGTGGTAAAGCAAAGTTAAAGAAGAAGAAGTCGCTTTCTTCTCCGACGTACAACACAACAGACACCACTTCGATTCGAAATGTGTTTTGTGCAGTGAAGACCAAGCGAAAATACAAAAAGAAACCACAAGAAGACAGCGAGTTGGGAATGATTTCTTTCTTTGTTGAAGTGGAAAAGCAACAGTATTTCGATCACCTTCAGTTACGCGAAGTTTTATTGAAACTGCTACCTTTTCAAACATGTCTGCTACTCTTCGAAAAACAAAACAGCAAAGGAATTCGAAAAGTTTACATAATTTTTCTTGCTGAAACCGACCCTAACAAGTGTTCAGTTTGTGCTATGTTTGAAAGAGAGCAAAAAGAAGTATTGGTTGATAAAATGAAGCTATATTATAGATATATCAATTTGTTTTCTCCTCTTTTGTATGTGGAAACCATGAAGGAATCTCTTGTCGCTTATGAATGCATTCGCCTCGAAAATGCAAGCGATGTCGAAAAGAAGAAACTTTGTGAAATCAGCCAATATCTTGCATCTTTTTCTACCAATAGCAAAAACGCTGTAATGCCTGATTTGAACGATCACTTTTTGTTTAGCGAAAAATAAATCAGTTGTATTTTTCTGACTTGTAAATAAAACATACAGTCTTAAACTTTTTGTGCTTTATTGTTTACACCGAGTTGAAGTATTTAGAAAAAAGTTTTCAATCATGTCTCGATTTTCTGTTTTAAAAAGGTTAACATTGTAAAAACTTACACTAAGCATTCATGAAATTATGTAAAAGTAGAAGTGATCGCAAATCTTGAAGATAAGCTTTACTTTAGATTTACGAAAGAATCGTGCTTTAGAGTGAAAGACACAGAGTTTTTAACTATTGCGTGCTCGCAAGTAATTTTATAATAGTAATAATAAAAGCGACAACAAAGTCGTTTGAAATTAGACAAAACCTTCGCTCTACTTCCAACTCAAGTACGCTGCATAACCTACTTTTTAGTGGGTATTTTATAAGTTGATTATTTAAACAAAACAGTCGTATTTATGAAATAAGGTTTACAAGCTTTTCCCAAAATCAACAAGAAAACTAACGTTTTAATCTATAGAATGAAGAAAAGATCGCGCTCGTTCTTAAAAACCATAGCTTTTCTTACGATTTCCTTTGTTAATGCTTAGTTTACAAACGAACAAAAATCTAATTTATCAAAAGAAAAGACACATTTTTGGTTATTACATTTTGTAGTTACATTAAACTTTAAACTTTAAATCAGAACAAGAAACTTTTAATAGAGCTTTTGCAAACGCCGCAAAAGAAAAAAAACGTTCTGTCACCAGAAATTACTCTTGATTCATTGAAGAAACAAATTAAAAAATCATGTTATTACGATGTGTCATAATTATTATTACAAGAATGTAATAACTCAATGATTTTTTAATTCCTACATCTGTCAAGACCTCTCTCTATGCAGATGATTTAGCCATCTGGGCCTCCTCCCCGAGTGTTGAGTGTGCAACTTCCATAGTATAAGCTTCCCTCAACAGACTGGTGGAAGGCTCCTCAAAATGGCGCCTTTCTCTCAACCCCCTCAAATGTAAAACATTCTTCTTCAGCTTAGACCCCTACCAATCACGTATACAACCCTCTCTGTACATTCTTAACACCCCACTTAAATTTAACCCTCATCCAACCTTTCTCGGTGTAACTTTCAACCGCACTCTCTCCTTTAAACATCATGTCCTATCCTAACGGAAAAAGTTTCACAGCCGATTTCGTGCTTTCCGCTCCATCGTCTTGCCTCCTGGGGTCCATCAAAAGAATCCTTATTTACCTTATATAAAGCCTTCATTCGCCCCATCCTTACCTATGCTTCCGCAGGCTGGTCTCCCTTCTCATCTCCCACTCACATCACCTCCGTGGAGAGTAGAGTAATCACAGGTTGTCTATCGTCCACTCCCATCCCTCTACTTCATATAAAAGCACTTCTTCCTTCACTACGAGTCACCCTGACCCATCAATCCCTCTCCTTCTTTGAACGAGCCCTCCGTCTACCTTCAACCTTTCCCATAGCCTCTCTTGCGACTTCTAACCCCCGTACACGTCTCAAAAAGAGTTCATGCAGATCCTCCTCCAGATCACATAACCTTACCCCTAACCTACATCTTGCCCGTAAACCTCTAATTCTCTGCCCTCCTAAACCGCTGTGGTGTTGCGAAGCGAGGGGGGTCTTTGCGAGAGCTCCCATCTTACCTCCCATCTTTCCTCCCTATCTCACAGCGATATCTCTGCCTGGACTGACGGTTCGGTACCTGGCGGGATGGGGCAGGGTGGTGCAGGGATACACATCAAGTGTACAAAGTATATTACTGCTACCTCGCTCTCCTTCTCGACTGGTCTCCGGGCTACCAGTTATAGTGCCGAAACCTTCGCTATCCTACATGCTCTTGAGTGGTGCATCTCTCACTCCAAGACATGTAATTTTGAATCTATCACCCTTTTTTTCGATTCTTTATCTGTCCTATCAACCCTCTCTTCCCCCCTACCATGTTTAACCCCCAAATCTCTATCCAATATACAATCCTTTTTCCATCTCTATCCCAATCCAAGATAGTCCATCTGCAATAGATACCAGGTCACTCTTCCTTCCCAGGTAACGACTTAGCTGACTCTCTTGATCCCTCCAAAATATCAATTTTCCTCGCACCCCTTATTTCCTCCCAACGACTATCCCTCTACACCAGTTGGAAACGCAATGTCCAATCTGGTTTCTTTCAACACCAAATCCCCTCAGTATATCTCCTGAGGAGCTTACTCTCCCTCGCTCCGCTCGCTGTGCTTTCTCCCCTTTACGCTTCAACGGGCACAGCACTCTCCTTAACTCTTATCTCCACAGGGTTGATCGAGCCGAGACTCCTTTATGCAGCAACCGTGGTTCTGAATCACAGGATCTTTCAAATCTCGTGCTTGACTGCCCTGTACAAGACCATCTGCGTCGGGCCATATTCGGCCATACCCTCTCACTCTGGACCTCTGGTCCCGTCCGTGGGGAATCACCCGATTATTGGGACTCCGCGGAGTTGATCCGCGCCCCCATCCCCAGGAATGGGTCGGGTAAATCCACCACCACCACCACCACCACCACCAAGAACATCTGAAGAAAACATTGAGCGTGTAAGGCAAGCCTTTCAACGTTTTCCTATGAAGTCCATCCGTACTGCTGCCAGACAATTGAAACTACCACGTTCAATAGTGCACAAAGTCCTACACAAGAATTTAAGATTGCATGCTTACAAAGTGCAAATGTTACAGGCAATTCAGCCAAACGACATGCCAAGACGAAAAGAATTTGCAGTGAACATGCTGCAACGAATTTCTGAGGATGAAGCATTCCTCAAGCGAGTTTGTTTTAGTGATGAGGCAACTTTTCATGTCTCAGGAAAGTTAAACAAACACAATGTAAGAATTTGGAGATTGGAAAACCCCCATGCGAATAGAGAATCTGATTTTGTCTCAATGAACCAGGATACACATTGCACTTTTTCGTGAGGAGTAGTCATTTTATGGAGTTTAGTTCATATAACTCAATCATTAAACATAAGAAATTTTATCTGAAACAATAAATTTTAGTGTCAATAAAAACTTTGAAATACTGATTAACATAAAACAACTCTCATTGCGATATCTCATTATTTCACTTTGTAATAATTTTTTTAAATTGTAAAGAGACTTTATGGACACCCTGTTATTATTTCTTGTTTTATCCACATATTAAATACGGAATTGTTACATGGGGTTTTACATACAAATCTTACTTAAAAAGATTAGAAGTCATACAAAATAAAGGTTTTTGAAACGAAAATAAAAAAATCGACGCACTGTTGGAGCGTAGATTCAACAGTTCGTTATTACGGTACCGACATTGCACCACCTTGTTTTTTATACAACTTAGCTACATAATACTTCAAATTAATCGATTTTTAAGGTTTTTTGCCTTAACAGCAAAATGTGTGAAATTTTTAAGTTAGAAAATTGCTTTATTTTTAGTAAAATGATAAAATCAATCTTTCAAGCAATTTTAACATTAAAATACAAATTGCACATTGAATAAGGCCAATATACGCGTATAGTAGCCTATATAACTATGGATATTAAAACTTTTCGTGATGTAAAAATTTAACCAACAAATAATATGGTTTAAACTGGCCTAACTCGATTTTGCCATATTTTTATTTTTTACTTTTTATTTATCACCTTGACTCGCAAAAAAGTGTTCGAAGCGTTACCCAGGTTAACTGTCTGGCATTTAATTTACTTCAGCATGCTTTCATAGGTGCCAAAATACTGCTGTCCCGTCGAAATTTTTATTTTGTTTTTTATATAAATTTAAACATCGGGGTAATTTTAAGTGTAGTCGAGTGGTTAAAACGTCGTGCTTATGATCAATAAGGTCTCGGTTCAAAACCTACTCGCGCCATTCTGTTGTGTCCTTGGGAAAGACACTTTTCCCTGCTTGGTAGTCTTAGCAAGCAGTATTAAATTAAAGTCATATCTCTATTAAATCACTAGGGGGCAGTAATATCTTGGCATCTCCGGAAACAGGTCAAGGTAATTGCTTACCCGACGTATTAGCGCCTCCGTCACTTTCCTGCGAGTCAGGAGGATAAATGTACAATAAAAATTGAATAATAAAAATAAAATAACAAGCTGCTTGCCAAAATCGTCGAGCAGAGTAAAGTACCATAAATTGTCTTTCCAAAGCACAATAGAATGTCTCCAGTAGCTTTTGAACCGCGACTGTGTCAATTTTGTTCGCCATCAATCACGTTCTTAACCACCGTGCGTACATGTCTGGACATGACTTAGATAGTTTGTCAGCACTGTGGGAGAATGGCTAATAGCGCCGTGATTGATGGCGAACGCGATCAAAACCTACTCACGTATTTTTTTATGTCTTTGGAAATAACACTTTACTG
Source organism: Diplosoma virens (assembly GCA_963680785.1). Classification (NCBI taxonomy): domain Eukaryota; kingdom Metazoa; phylum Chordata; class Ascidiacea; order Aplousobranchia; family Didemnidae; genus Diplosoma; species Diplosoma virens. The sequence continues at coordinate 37,787,099 of OY796882.1, read as the reverse complement.
CACTGTTCTCTACTTGGTGGTCTTAACTAACATATACAAAATTTTGTTGTAGGCCTATATCAAAATAAAAAATTAAAAAACAAAACAAAAAGATTTTAACCAGACAGCAACATTTTAGTATTTTCAAAACAGATCGGGGTAATTACTTGAAGTATTACACCTCGAACGTATTTTTTTAAATTGAAATTGTTGTTTTGGCGAAAATATTCATCCGAACTTCATCTCGCAACCCCATAATTTCACGATATTTTCTGAACGACCCAATTTTTCTCAAACAGCTTTACAAGTTTTAAACAATTTAATAGAAGAGGGTTTTTCAAACTAAGGGTGGCGTGAGAGCCGTCTAGTCTTTGGAAGGAAGTTTACAACGACACATAGACTAATGCAATATTTTCTAATCTTTGCTTATAAAAAGCAAAATTATCATTCTAGGTATATGAGCAGCGTGACCCAATTCAGAAATTTGTTGCTTAGTGCCTTTTCAAAAAGCATAACAGATAACACTCAAGTAGATTTAGCATCAAACTCGGGTACTTCTGTTGGCAAGTCTGAATGTTTTCACACCGAGCTATCTCGCCACCATTAGAAGCTTGTTGACTTTGACCAATTTCAAGATTCATTTTTTAAGAAGATAGACTTTTATTGCATGATGAAAAGGAACAAAAATGTCCACTAAAGTTGACTGAGTTTTTTATTAATCACACAAGCTTTTGTGAACTGTAGCTCACTTTTGTCAAGTGTAACGGAAGATTTATCAGGTGTTTTGTTACACCTGGCAAAGTAAGTAGAAGTTCACTAAAGCTAGTGTAAATAATACAAAACTCAGTCAACTTTAGAGCACATTTTACTTTTTCGCTTTTTATTATTTTGATATAACAGCATGGAATTGATAATGATATAGCGTACTACGCTATTAGCGTAGCCCAAGCTAGGTCCCCAAAGGGAAATATTTTACTTTAATTGCTACAAAAAAAGTTGCAGACAGCTTTTAATAAATGCGTTTTTTCATAAAGTTAAAAAAATTTTTTGTTCTTGTTTTTTTCTTGTTCCTTTAATATTACTTCAACAACGAGTATATAAATATTATAAATGATAAAACCGCAAATATGGCTATTGCAGATGAGTAATTTCTTTGTTTTACATTCGATTCTTTGATAAAAAAAATAATAAAAAAATGAAAAGGATAAAATGTTATTTGAAACAAAACTGTTATATTTATTGTGAAAAAATAACAGTTGGTGGCTATAAAAAAAACAAAAGAAAAGTTAATTGCAAAGCTAATTATGAAAAAGTCTGCATATTTCGTTTGTAATAAAATAATTTGTTTGTTCCCACACTGCGCCCCCTGGCGCATTTATGGACACTTCTAAATGGCGCACTGTAAGAACCCCTGCAAATTTGATTTCATCTCAAGGTTTCAGAAGAAAACTACAATAATCGATAACGATCTTTTACCAGGCTATTTTTAAGTGCATAAGAAGCTTGTGTCTTATTTATGTAATTCTAATGCTTTTATACTTTTTTTTGGAGAAAACTAACTTTACTTCCAAAAAAATCGAAAAAGCTTTCTAAAAACAATGTTGTTTTTATACTCTTTCTGCAAATACAAAATAAAATTAATATATAAATAAAGCGTTTAATTATGCAAATATGATGTCACTTTAAGAAATAAAAAAAACAAAAAGGAAGGCTCTACCCTACTAAATTTTGGGGCTATCTCTTTTAATGCCCTGCTAAATACTGAAAACAACAAGTTAGATCTCACTTGGGCACCAAGAGAGGCCCAATAATTAATTCAGAATGCATACCTCGCACTACTTAGGGCAATGTAGTCTTTTGTGAGCTGTCCCAGTTGGTTTCTAATTGTATACCAGAAAAAAAAATAGGAAATTTTGGTGAAAAGCACACGTGCGTACCAATCGGGGCCCAGTAAAATTTTTAGATCTTACTTGGTTTCCAACTAATTACAAAAAAAAAACAAGAATTTCCCATTGAAAAACACAACTAGGCCCAATTGGGGCCCGTTGTTTCTAGATTAGAGCCCAGTTGGTTACCAAATGGGTCCCAACTTGTTCTGCTAACTGGGTTTGTCGCAAAATAGCGGTAGGCTATCACTTATTTTTATTAGTTTATCTTTTGTTAAATGCTACTCGTTTTTGTGTCTGTTAATGACACTGTAATTATGCTTTTAAATTGGTCAGCACAGCAATAGTTTAATAAAAGACGCAATTGATTTGTTTACGCTTCATATAGCACCACTGTTGTCAGCGAGAAATTGAAGCGATTCCGATTGTTTAAATATCCCTGATTAAAATTTTAATGACTTTATTTTAAAAAAATAACTCGAAGAGGACAACCCTTAATCAAGTTATTGGATTTGATATCTAAGCAGCAGCAATGTTTGTCATACTTCCCATCGTTGCGACCGTACCACGTACGCCTAAGCCAGTGCTTCTCAACCATTTCTTGTAGATAGCTAAATGCTTAGCGAAAACAGAGAGCAAAGATTTTGTGACCCAACCTTTCTTACAGAATTAATTGAAGCATAAAAAGTGAACTAAACACAAAATAATTGATCTAAGTCTTTTACTGATTTCGGATCTTTAAAGTCACAAAAACATTATCGAATCTCTACAAAATTGATTAATTTTTAAACAATTACAGTAGTTGGCGATTCAATCAAATTTAACAGATCTATTTAGGGCCTAAACTTTAGGTCCTAAGTGGATCTGTTTTAATTTTTTTTTGTTGAAAGAGCATACGTATTAATACATTTCACTAACTTAAACAAGAATACAAAAACTATGAAGCTTTTACTTTTATTAAAACAAAAACCCCATACAGCCTGTTTTAATGAAATAGCAATCAGGCTTTTATAACTTACATTTACTTATGGTAAATTAAACTTAAAACTAGACCAAAACATTTATATTAATTTTAAGAATTTAAATAGAATAACCAAAAAATTAATAAAATATTAAAGTAGGGTAAAGTGGGGTATAACATTACATCGGGTAAAAAGTTAAATCGAGTTTATGACGTAACTTTGCATTACTTCACGTGAAACAAGAGGCTTGATTATTACATTCATGATAATTCTTAGAAGTTTAAAATGAATTGAAATTACTTATAAGATTTAGCAAGCAAAGAATTGATTTTGAGTAAAATTTTTAGGTGAAAAATTAAAAAAACACTTTTTGAAAAAAATTTTATCAATAGTTTAAACTGCAGGTATTACGTTTTTCGTTCACACTAGTTCATTTTTAAAAGAGGATTTTTGGAGGCAAGTTGTGACAGGTTTGACGGAGCTAGTTGTTACAATGCCACAATTTACCCCATCTTTATGGATAAGTAACATCTTTGATAATTTATTGGTTAAGAACTTTTATAAAGCGAAAAATCTGATTAAAAAGTAATCTATATCAGCTTCAGTTTGCCAACAAGTCTCCCATTATCAAGAGCAAGTGATGCGACAGAACATCAAATAATAAGCCACCTGACAAATTTTTCCAAAAGTTGTCATACCAATCCCTCGTGCACCAAAAAAACAAAACAAAAAACCTTCCAAATACAGAAAAGCATTTACAACCAAAACGGACACAAAATCAAATCTTTGGAGCGCAACGTTAAAGTCTTTCAGTCCTAAAGCATAATTAATGAGTATCAGCACAACTAGTAAAAAAATCTTCTTTCGGCCTTTCTTTTTAATCAGGGGTAGCCACAGCGAAAAATAACTTGATAACTGGGCGTAAAAACAAATAAACAAGACCACAAAAAAAGCCACTTAAAGGTCAAAAGAAAAGCAAAACTAAAGATACTTTATCAAGTGTTGTCATCAAAATCAAAATACAAGTAGTAACCTATTATTACATCTTATGTATGGAGCATTATTGTAACAGCCAGGGCCATAACTTCGTCAATTGAGGCCCCAGTGCAAACATCCGTTATGGATACTGTAGATTCTTAACAAATAAGTTTACTTTAATTTTTAACATAAACATTTTACAATAAAACGTAGCACTGTGGGGCCCTCTTGTTCTTGGGTAATAGTTGCGGCCTTGGTAACAGCTGTATGGATTAAATATACAGTTTAAGCATTGCGCACATGAACAATGTCGCTTGCCGAATTGGATCCCGTTCACCTGCAAAAATTGTGATTTTGAGTAATTGTAAAATCTTCTGAAGTTGTGTGGATTTTTTATATTTTGCACTTATACTTAAGATATATTTATATAAATTCTTTGAAGTACAACGTTGTAGTCCTTTAGACCTAAGGCGTGCTTAATGAGTTTTAAGGATGTCCTATTGGGCTTAAGGTTTTTAAATAAAAAAATTCTCTTAAAATAACAAAACTATCTAACCTATTAAATTCTACTTAAAATTCTATGAATCAGGAAATTTTGAGAACGAGTTTGAGACCTGTCTTGAAAATCTCGACTAATTTGGCTTTTCCTTATTTTATTTAAATTGCTTTTTTAATTTGTTCTGTGTTTCCTTGTGACGAATGCACTATTATACGAAAAAAAAATCGATTTTTTATAATAATAACATCGCCATTTGAAATGGGCGTGCAACAACCTGCTCCTTCTACATAACAATTTACCCCATTGTGGGGTAAAAAGTCAAAACCTTATTTTTAAATCAACTATACAAACCTTATTATAGAAAACGTACACAATTTATTAAAAGAAAGTAAATTGCAAACAATATAAAGCTCCAAGAAAAGTTTAGTGAAGTTTGAATTTGATCCAGGCAGTACATTAGGCGAAAGGCAAAAAAAATTTCAACTTTTTACCCCACTTTACCCTATTCTGTATTTATGACAAAAACAAAAGAGACTCACCTGAAAATAAAATGTAAAAACAATCTAAACAACAGTTATCATCTAACACATTACAAATTACTTTAATTGACGATCGGAATAGATGCAACAGTGATGCGACGACGAAATTAGTGAATAAAGCACACAAATTACATTCTAGATATAAGCTTAAAAACATATCTAATCTGAATTTCACTTTTTGTTGAATTAGTCATGTATAACAATATTTTTTTAGTTAACAGTTTTAAATATATTTAAATTTGTTTTAAGGGAAATTTAGCTCAAGATCTTTGATTAAATTAATCGTTACGAGGTCAGCAAAAAGTTTTACTCCAGAAATACGATCATAAAAGTTTTGAGAAGCCAGTGGTTCTAAAATCAACTTAGGCAAAATTGATCCCCTGATTATTATTTAAATATCGGAAATTACAAATAGATTAAAAAATGAAAATATAACTGTAATTCTCAGGCTAAGTTCGCTTAGTCAATTTGGAATTCGTCACAGCCCCTAGTTGAGACTGTATAAGCACTATAAAAACAGAAAGAAACAACGAATAAAATAATAAACTTAAAAAATCGAACGGTATCTACAAGCAACCATAAACCACACAGCAACCAAATCGTCCGGAAATACTGTGACATAACACCGGACAGCATGGCGTGCACTATCTCCGCGGCAAGATATTATAGCAGAAAAAACTTTGTTTTTCAAGCATGTTTTGAATATTTTATCAGGATTACAGTGTAAGAATTGAATAGGAAACCCTTTGAACGTATCGCCTTCAGGCACAGCTCTTTTAATTGCATCTTGAAAATCATTATTGTCCATATTTGGCAAACCATATAACTTCTCAGCTTCATACGCTGCAAGAGTTTGGCCAAGTAGACTACTAATATTATCATCCCATTCTGTTATCAAGTCAATTTCTTCTCTGTATTGGTATATGCGCGATTTTATACTTTCTTCCAAATTTTTAGCTAATATTTTACCATTCATCGTGGATGGATTTAATGGGGGAAACGACATATAAATTCTTGAATTAAAATTTCCACTTACGGGAAAACAACTGCCCACATTTATACATTTCCATAAAGTTGCAGTCTCAAAAGAAAAATCAACTGCTTGTACAATATCAATAGGTTGCACATTTGCATAAAAACTTTTGTGATTGTAAGCACAACCAACAGTTTTAAACGGATGCATACATCTAGTAAACTTTAGTGAAGGAGCATCATCAAGATCAATTAAGTGGTGGGAATAGCGATGCCCAGTTGTTGCATCCCAAAAGAATACTGATGAATCATCACAATACTTGACAACAACCCAACTACAAAGGTTGCTGCTGTTGTCAAGTCCAATGCATACATAAGCATCCAGGCCAAAGCCTAATAATAAACTACACAAAAAATTACTATGGTCTTCGTGGTCACCTTTTTTTGAACACAAAAATGCATGAAAACTCTGCCATTGATTTGCTTTTGGACTACTTCCAATAGAAGAGGCTTTTTCAAGTTGAAAAGTGCTAACGTATCTAGCTGCTTGCCTTGGTGAATTGATTAGTCTACATCCACCAAAAGGTTGTATAAAGCCACAGACAACTTGATTCTTACCTGTTTCATCTTCAGCAAAAATTTTTATAGGTCGAGTTTTGAACTCTTTATTTATTTGGATATACTCTCTCCACCATTGTTTGGCAGAACATAAAAATAAACGTTCGTTTTCACACCGACGCTGCTTTTCTAAATGTAATTGAGCATCAATTACTTTTAAAGGTATAAATGCTTCTAGCTCAGGAATAATTTGTAATTTCACTTCCAAGATACCTACATGGACTTTATTTTCACTGCCAATTCCCATCATTTCAAGAACTTTTATAGATGAACATTTTTCTGCAGACAAAGCATCTCTCCATTCTAAAAAAAAAGATGATACCAAAGTGGTTTCTCCAAAAGGGTTACAACGAACCATGATAATATGAATTGGATCACTTATAGATAACATAGAATCTAAACTGATTTTTTTTTCTAAAGGATTTAGTTGAAAAAAAAAACTTTCCGAAAAATTTGGTTCACATGATACCAATACACTCTTTGATTGAAATCGTTGTCCGCGAAAGTGCACAAAAAGTTTTAAAAAAGAACCAGATGAATTAGATTGTAAATTTACATCTTCAGAAAATGCCTTACCACGATAAACATGTAAACAAACACAATGGCTTAAATTATGAGGCATGTGTTTTTTAGAAAATTCAACTGAGTTAGGTGAAGAAAGTTCTGATTGAAGTTGAAGATTATTTACTATTTCTTCTATCAACCCATTTTTTATCAATTTGTCTATAACTTGAGACTCCAATTTAGTTTCTTCACAATTAGAGCAGTTTGCAATTGCTTCATCAATACTTTTATTTAATTTAAAGGAAGAAACTTCTTCTTGAATTAAACATTGCAATTTCTTCTTTTTATCTAGAGGTAAATTCATTTTATCTTTAGATTACAATTTTTTCTAATTAAAAATTACCTACAAATTGTTAAAAATTGTTATTTGAACAATGAAAAGGTTTTTAAGTGTACATGCATTACAGCTATAACTTTACTCCAAGATTAGATAGATAGGATTGCTTGGTAGACCTTGACATAAGAAAGGCTATATTTTGCATAACACTAAAACTAGAAAAAAGTATACGGTACCTAAAATTTTGGTAATGTCATTTCAGGCATTGTCTTGAGTTTTTAATAGCTTGCATCCATAATACAGAAGCACAAATATCATATTTTGTACACCTCTTTGAATCAAAAGTACCTCAGTTTTGATTTAGCATATCAAAAGCTTTTTTGCTCTAAATTTATGATGATGCTATCAGCAGACAATTTATATTGTCCACAAAAAGCAGTATTCTGATTATCCATGTGGGTGAACTAAAGAATTGATTTTCTTAATAAGCCAAAGACTTTCCAGACAAACTGAGTCAGCCTCATTTACAAGAATGCTTTTTGAACAGATATCTCTGCCAAGTACCTGAACATAGAATGTAAATGACTTAAAAAATGTAGAAAAAATCTCACGTACATTCACACTACCATCATCTCACAATATGTTCATTTCTGAAAAAATAACCAAGTTACAAACACCACACCTGTGACATTTATTCATCAAAACAAACATTACCATGTTACATGCATACAAAATTGGGACAGCTCAAAGCCAACAAATCATCACTTTTGCAAAGTTTCCTAAACAAAGTTAACCTGATACTTATACACCACAATGCTCACCATGTTTGACACACAAATATGACACCAATCACCTTTCTAACTGTAGCCAAGTATCAACATAATGTCACTAGTCTATTTTTTTCATTCCATCCTCCTGAATCAGTGATGAGAGGTAGTATACATAGGTCAAGCAATTATGCTGACCTGCCTCTGGAGATGCCAAGACATTGCTGTCTAATTAAAATTTTTTATTTTGTTTTTTTGTTTAGTGCCATAAAGTAGTTTTCTAAGGACACAACAGAACGGCATGAGTCAGTTTTAAACTGAGACCATGTTGATCACAATTACAATGCTCTTAACCACTTGGTTGTCTGTGAAAAAACCTTTAAAAGTAGCAAAGGGCATCCAAGAGTGGAAGTCTAGATTGGCTTCTTTGGGGGGTTAAGAAATGATTTCTTCAAAATATCATTAAAGGAGTAACAACAATAACAGCAGACAATTTACAAGCTGAGTATAGGCACTTTCTAATATAAATTGCAACACAATTTCTAAAAATTTAAAGAAAATTTAACATGAGTTACTAAATTAATTCCACAGATACTGCTTTACAGCATCATCTTTTTATATATAAAAAACCTCTAATAATAACATATACCTTTGAACCTAGCCAGGTTGTACCCACTACATACTCAAAGATAGAGATTTGTAGAGGGTAAAACATGAAGTTATTTTTTTCAAATCTTTTCACTTCTATGCTTAGTTTACCTTAACCTTAGGTTTGAAAGTTTGATGCTTTGCATAAACACTTTCAAATATTATACTGTGATAGCTGCTTCAGAGATGCTGCATGAAATTTTTTTTTGCATTCACAGACATAGCAAAATACTGCAAATAAGGGGACTATTAGCAACATTCTTTGTGTTATTTACATTGTGGTTGGCAGGAGAAAATTCTTTGTAATAGTGCTTTGTCAGCACTTGCTGTTAAATGGGTGACACAAGCTTTAAACTGCTGACACAGACTATGCCAAACATGTTTGCAATTCTACTGTAGGTGTAACGTCAATTTACTGCATTGTAGACCCAATATAATACAGAAATTAAGGTCCAATGATTTTATCATTCATTGCAATCAAAGTTTTATCATTTATTGTTAATTAGTCTAATAAACTTTTTTCACAAATTAGCCTACTGTTTTACTTAGTGAAAATATGCCCAAAACTTTAAAACCTATTATTTTTTATCCAGGAAATACAAACTTTAAGCAAAATAAAAGAAGCACAGTATACAATAAGACAATTTAAGACATAGACAAATTTTAGAAAATCCCTTAAATGTACAATTGAAATTGCAAACAATTAGTGGTTAATTAAATCCCAATAATTAATCTTAGCAACTTATAGATATTGCTTTATTTTTTTGTCTTTTAGCTAATTATGTTCAGCTAAAACATATTTTGTAGTAAGAATCTTTTTTAATGAGTTTTTTAAAATCAATCTAGTGGTGTCTCAATATCTTTAAACTTTTAAAAGTTATTTTTATGCCACTCTGAATTTCAGTGGAGCATCAAATAGTTCTATATTATTAAATAATAATAATAATGACAAAATTGAAAGTAATCTTAATATATTTTTAAAAAAATCAAAACCTGGTGAAGGAATTTTAATTGATTAAAGAAAGCCACATTTGAATCTGGGGTCATAAAAATGTTTTCATGGAGATAAAAAAATTCTTTTTTTAGCATGCAATAAATGTTTAAAATAATCTAAAACAGTGGTTCTTAATCTTTTTTCTTTCCTGGCCCATTTTTGTTGCATGAAAATTCTGTGGCCCATTAACTTATTATGCAAGGAAAAAAACTACAAAATAGGTTTAAAAAACAAAAAAAATAGCAAAACATATTTCAAAACAGATTATTTATTTAACAGAGCATTAGTGATATACTTGCAGCTGAACACTATTGACCAATACATCAATTTTTGGTGGGGTTGAAGAGAGCACACAATGCATGTCATCTTCCAGATCAAGTCGACTTCGAGTCTTTGTTTTCATCTGCACCAAAGTGGAAAAACCTGCTTCACATAAATAGATACTGTTGAAAGGCAACAGCACTTTGATGCATTCTTTACTCAAATGTGGACAAGAAACACACACCCTTGCCCAAAACTAGCAGATCAATAAACTCTCAAACATGTCTTTACAAGCAAAGTTGTTTCAATCAATGAGCTCATCCTGTAAGTCATCACTAACTTTTTCTATTGGTATTGCAAAAGGGTTTCTTAGAATCTCCAAATCAACATCAGATATTTCAGAAAATTAGGTCAAAAATTCTTTTCGAAGATTAGAGTTAGATTAGATGTTGCAATATTTCAGACAATAGATTCATGTTCAAGTTACCTTAAATCACAGATGAAAGGGTCTCAAACATTGCAAAATTTCCTTTCCTTTTTCCATGTACTTTTAAAACTCAATGTCATGAAAAGAAACCTGGTTACAGTACTTTCTGAATGCCCCTTGTATATGGTAATTAATTGAAATATTGCATAAAAACAATTTTTATATTAATGTATTTTCTCAACAATTTGTTTGACCTATTTGATTCATCAGGGTGAATTAAAATCTCTTTATGAAACACAAAAAGAACAATCACTATGTTTAATTAAACTCCGGTTTTTATCATGGCAAACAAAAGTAGGCAAAAAAAAGTTTTTACTGCTTGTGCTATTGTTTCAAATAAATTTATTAGATTAAGTGAGCACATTAAAAGTTTTTAAAAAAAACAAAACATTTTTAAGACATTCAGTTTAATCTATGGATATCTTGAATCACAGAATCTGCAACTTGTTAGATGAATATTGGTATTAGTAGTTTTAGATATCTCTTAGTTCTAGATCAGCATGGTCCAACTGCAGACCCGCAGAACAATTTTGCACAAGTCTTGTCGATCACAAGCAGCCATAATTTTTTTTTGGAGAACGCTATGATTTTGCATGAAAATAGAAATTTTGGAGACCGATTCCAAGACCTTTTTTTTTTTTAGAGAATACCCTGATTTTGGAACGAAAATAGGAATTTCGCAGACCGATTCCAAGTGAAGACCTTTTTTTTTTTTTTTTTAGAGAACACCCTGATTTTGAGACAAAAATAAGAATTTTTAGCCGGTTGAGGCACGGAAACTCAAATAATTTTGAAAAGTGGCCCACAAGAGTGGAGAAGTTGGACCACCCTGACCTAGATTTTATCTTTGCAGCCCGCGAAGCTTTTTCAAACCTTAATGCGGCCCTTCATGCTCTTAGGCTTGGACCACACTGTTTTAGATATTAGTATTTTATCTAGGGATGGACATTCTAAAATTTTATATCTGAATCCTGAAAGATTCAAATCCAAAAAGTCAATTTATTTCAAATAGTTAGAACCAAAATGATAAGCATAATTAAATAGCAAGTAAAAAAAAAAATAATAATAATATTACTCACACAATTCAAAATTTAGATGTGCTTGCTCTTTTAACTACCAATTTTGCAAATGATGCCACTTAATCTCTTCTTTCTAGTTTTTTTTTTTATTTAGATGCGCCAGTTGCTATTTTTTTGACTCTTTCTCTTCTTTTTATCTTTTTATTGTCATGCACTAGCTTTTTCAATTCACATATCGTATTGCTTTCTCTCTTTTTTATCACACATGCAGCCAGAGGTGAAATCAAGGAACTGATTTGGAGGTCATGTCAGCCCCCTTTTCACCTGATGTCAGTTCCCTTTGCATGCTGATACATAACAAGATAAAACTTTAGCATTAATAAGCGATGTTTTGTGCTAATTTAACTATAGTAACTGGTTACTGTTTTTGTTTCTTTGAAGAATAGAGATGAGCACGTTTTCACTATGCTCCTTCAGTGTTATTTTTCTTGAACATTGTTCAAATTTTTAGCAAAATATCCAAAAATTTTAGCAATTTCAGCCAGATGTAAAAAAAAATTTAAATGAATAATTTTGCTCAAAAGTTTGACCTATAATTACATTTGTCGTTTTTAGTAACTACTACCCAGAAGAAAAATTTTGTGTGATGCTTTAACTATGCCCTAAACATTGTTTACTCTATGTCCAACCCCAATCAAAATATGGCAAATCAGTTTTAATTGCCAAAATAATGGCGAAAATTGTTATTTACATTTTACTGCATCTAAAAAACCCAAAACCTTGAAATTTTTGTAAAATTTGCTGCTCGCATGCCACATGCAGCATTCGATGCCTATTGTTGAGACCTGGGCAACAGCCATTTTATTCCAAGTTTTTTTTATCTATGAAATATCTAGTTATTCTAGCTTTTATTGTCACATCATTGTCATTTTTTGTGATGTTGTTTGCTTTTAGAAGATTATCCAGGAGGTAGTTTTGTCATAGCTTAATTTCTTTACTTGGTAAAGTAGTAAAACGCTTACACAAGTCAAATTTTACAATCTCAAATTATTAATTGTGACATAACGTTTTACCTTACAGCCTTAAAGGCTTGTTTTTACTACAAACGTGAAATGAATTATTCTTTGGTTTATTGATTTCTTTCTGTGTTTAAAAATCTAAGCAAAGTGAAAAGTATCAATAGAACAAACAAAAAATGCTCCAATCCACACTTGTAGTGGGAATGAGCCATTGAACCTTAAACATCAAAAAGCGCAACGGCGCAAAGCATACTTCATGGGGCTTACTAAGTAAGGCAGTTGCTAAGAAAAAAGTCAAGGGGGTGGGAGGCCTTTATTCCCCTGCACTTCAAAAGGTGTTCAAATTGTGTCAGCCCTCTTTTTTGAGGCTGGTTGCACCCCTGCATGCAGCCAAGGAGAAGCATCAGCTAAAGATCTTATTTGACTAAAAAAATTTGGAAATGCTAAACATTTTTTATTCCAACTAGAACAACTTGTAAATCTATAATATTGCATATGTGTTATTGTTAGTTTTGTTGAATAAAAGATAAATGTATAACTTCATGTTTCCAAAGTTTTGAAAAATTATACTAGAATAGGATTTGAAATTCTAGATTCGATTTAATTATTCTAGAATATTCTAGAATACCAAATTATTCTGAAATGCCCATCCCTAATTTTATCCAATAAATTTGTGAATATTTGGAAACAATAGTACAAGTAATGCAAAAATTTAACCTTTTTGCCAACTTTTTATTATCAGAACTTTCTTATAACTCGTGTAACTTTAAAAAAGCTATTGCACTATATAAAAATGAAATTAAACAAAGTGGCTATAAAAATGATTTAATATTTAGTGAAACACAAATAAAAAAAAAATGCAAAATCATATGGTTCAATTCGCCCTTCAATAATTATGTTATCAACAATATTAGACAAGAGTTTCTAAAATAGATAGATAAACACTTTCGACCACAAAGTTCCATAAAATTCTTAATAGAAACCACATAAAAATTGGCTATAGTTGCATGCCTAACATGGAAGTAATTATAACCAGCCACAACAATAAGCTATTAAAAAAGAAAACCTCTCAATAGTCAAAGCCATGCCACTGCAAAAATAAAGATATTGGCACACTAAAAAGATTTTGCCCACAGCAATCTATCATCTATCTTTATCTATCATTCTTTATCTATCATGTATCTTTATCTATCTGTATACATATATTAGGTCTACAGGAAAGTTCTGTCTGTTTTTATGACAATAATTTTCGACACGTAAGCACATGTCTATTTTGCATACATTCTGCTCACTATTTTTATTGTTTAATGTATACATACAGACATAGCAAATTAGCTAAAACAAAGTTGATTCACGTTAGTTTTAAGTGTGAAGCATTATTGTACCCATGACTACTGAAAAAGTTCATTTACGCCACTGTATTTTATACGAATTTCAACAAGGAAGAAATGCTACAGAAACATGTAGAAATTTATTGAAAGTGCTTGGTGAAGGTATAGTCTCTGATAGGACATGCAGAAAATAATTCAAAAAATTTGAAACAGGTGACTTCGACCTTTCTGATATGAGGGGGTCATCTTTGATCAATGATAATGTTGTTAAGATCATGTTGGAGCAAGATCCTTTTCTGACAACATCAGAGATTGCAGAAAGGCTTAATTCAGCTCAGCAAACCCTTTTGGACCATATTTGGCAGATAGGATTGGTGTGGAAATATTCAAGATGGGTGCCACATAAATTAAATCAGAAGAATTTGGATGATTGAGTCATCATATGCACATCTCTGCTTGCTCGGAACAAAATCAAGCCCATCTTGAACAGGATGATAACTGGTGATGAAAAGTGGATTACCTATGAAAACATAAGGAAAAGAGCATATTGTGAACCCGTAAAACCTAGCCCTTCCACCTCTAAACCAAATTGGACTCTGAATAAGAGAATGTTGTGTATATGGTGGGACATTCAAGGTCCAATACATTATGAGCTTTTAAAACCGAGCAAAAAGCTCAATTCGGAGAAGTACTGTCAGCAACTGGATGATTTAAAGACAGCAGTCCAAGAAAAGAGGCCAGAGATGCAATTATATTATTTAATAAAGTTTATTAACGGTTATAAAAATTTGTATTTTGTTTCATTCCAAAACGGATAGAACTTTCCGGTAGACCTAATATATATCTTCATCTATCATGTCCAAAGCAACTATTATCTATCATTTTATCTATTAAAAAATTCCAGCTAAATACCACTTATAAGCTTTTGTTTATTCAATTTCTTCAGATAACTTATTCAAATTGATAGACACATTTCATTTTATTTGAAAAAGTTTTCTGAAGAAGTTAAACAAGCAAAAGCTTATAGTGGTATTCAGCTGGGATTTTTTGTTAAAAGTTTTTTTAACAATTTTCCTGGTTGAATCTACCATTCATTGCAAGTTTGGACCTGGTTTAGTTTTAAACCATTTTGCATTATTTTTATTACCTATCACTGGTTTTTTTTTGGCTAGAAAATTTCAGACATATGCCAAAATGCTGAATTCAGCAACTTAAAATTTTGCAAAAGCATAATTTGAAGTTGCTGAAAAAATTTTTTGCATAAATATAATTTCAAGTTTGCAAATTTTAGCAGATTTTTTTTGTATTTAATGGTTTTTGTTATATATCATTAAACTCAATATCACAAAAACACTGAGAATAATTTTTTTTCTTTTTTGACTGTAATTGACTGAATCATAAAATCTTGATTTTATATATAATGCCATAAGTATTTGCCAAAATGTACTAGCCAAATTATTACATCATAGAAATTATTACAATTAGAAAAAAACTTTAGTAGCTACAAAGTCTCTAAGTTGAAAGACTATTTTAAGGTTGTAAGGTAAACTGTTACATCAAAACTGATAATAATTTACGATCATAAAATTCAACTATAAGCTTTTTCCTAATTTATGAAATAATTCAATTAATCTAAGACAAAACTACAATATTCTGCTTAATCTTCTGAAAGCAAACTATGTCACAAAAGATGTGTATGATGTCATAATAAAAGCTATGATAAAACTCTGAATTAAATTACTGTTGCCCAGGCCTTAACAATGGGCATTGGGTGCCACATGCAATGCACAAGCAACAAATTTTATAGAAGTTTCCAGGTTTCCAGTTTTCTTTTTAAGTGCGGTAAAATGTAAATAATGGTTTTTGCAATCATTTTGGCAATTAAAACTCATCTGCTGTGTTTTGATAGGCAGGTCTGACATAAAGTGAATGATTTTTAGTGTATACTTAAAGCAGCACACAAAGTTTTTGTTGAACATAGTAGTTAACAAAAACTGCAAACCCAATCATAGATCAAACTTTTGTACAAACTATTTAAATCTTTTTCAGAGATTTTGCCAAAGTTGCTAAAAATTTTGCAGACGTTTGGTAAAAATTTGCACAATGTTCAAAACACAAATCTATCAAGTGGACATATCCACGGAAATTTAACATTAAGCTACATAGGTTGCAGTGAAACAGAACTTAAATTCCAATATTATAAGCACATCAATGATTAAAAATATAAAGAAACACCAGAAAACTTTCCAAAACATTCTGGAATGAAAAAGATTCAAATCTCAATTACACAATTCACTGGAAAATAATTAAATCAATCAAGTTACCCTTTAAAAACCAAACCAATGCTTAGCCAAAAAATTAAAAATACTATTAACAAACAAACAATTGCAACTTACTGGAAAATGTCACCTCAAAAATAATAAATAATCAAAAATAAATTTACCTACCGGTACTTAATTTCAATGTATAAGCCACCTTTTTTGTGTGCTTTTTTGTCCATCACTCAATCCACTTCTATCTGTCACTATCATTTGTATTGTTTTTCATCTATTTACTTTTCACCTTATACAATTTTGCTCATTGCATTTTTATTGCTTTGCCAATTTTTTCGTTTCTTTCATATCTTTTACAACAAGCCTAACTTGCCCTACTCATCTTTAAATGAACACAAAACTCCATACTTGCATTAAATATACTTTCAGTTATTTTTTCTTAATGATGCCACAGAAATTGTATTATTTGCTTGATTAATTTAATTACATATTTATTGCACACATACTATTTTTTACCACTAATAACTGTAAGGATGAAACAGACTGTTGTGGTTTTTGAATAGTAATTAAATAAATTTTGTATTATATATTTCACACTACAAAACTTATTTTAACATAAATTTTATTTACCTAACAGACTGTTTTGCCTGCCTAAGCTCACCAGGGGGCAGTTAAAAATTTGAAAAACAAATTAAATAAAAATACAGTTTAAACAAAGCATTGGATGCCAGTTAAAAAAATGTAAAACAACAAGAAAACTATGGCTGTAATATTAATCAGTTTGATATTTCAAAAAAAATGTAACAATGTATTACAAAGGTGCCAAGCTTAAAATTTTGTAAGCAGAAAAAATCAATGACATCACAAAAAATGACATTAAAATAAGCCAATAAATTATAAACAAGCTTTATAAATTAGTGACATTAAAATTACTTATAAATATATATATACAGGGTGATTCACCGAAGTGTTGACAAATACTTTATGTGATTCACCGAAGTGTTGACAAATACTTTATTCCATTATTAACTTCGCATTACCTCTTCAGATTGTTATTATATATTCTAGAGTAAGTTTTCAATATCAATAAGAATATTTAATCTAGAAAAGTAAGATGGCAAAGACAGTAAATGACATCATTGAAGGGTATTGCAAGAAAGGACTTCCACCTGCAAAAATTTTCCGGTTGATGAAGCGATTTGTGAGTCATGGAGGTGTTTACAAGGCTGTGAAGAGGTTCAGGGAGACTGGAAGTTGTGCTCCAAGAATCAGAAGTACTCCTGAAAAACCCATCAGGACAAAGGAACTGATTAAAAAGGTCAGGGAGAGGTTGAGGCGGAACCCTTCAAGGAGCGCAAGAAAACTGGCTAAGGACACCTCTGTAAGCGTGAGCACCATGCAAAGGCTTCTCAAGGATGATCTCCACGTCTACCCGTACAAATTTACCAAGAGGCAGCTCCTGTCAAACGCCACTAAGAAGAAAAGGCTTGATAGAGCTAAGGTTTTGATCAAGAGACTTGTTGTTGGCACGCGGCCTCAAGTGCTTTGGACAGATGAGAAGCTTTTCACTGTCCAAGCTATCCACAACCACCAAAATGACAGGATTTGGATTCCAAACAAGGACATGGTGCCAGTTGAACATTGCAGTTCATTTAGGAGGCAGAAACCTTCTTCCGTGATGGTTTGGGCAGGAGTCACTTCAACAGGCCTGAAAACACCTCTAATCTTTATCAACAAAGGCGTGAAAATTAACCAAACTATCTATCGTCAGATGCTGGAAGAAAAAGTCATTCCCTGGGTTCAAGAAACAGTGGGAGAGGAAGGAATTACGCTTCAACAAGATGGGGCAACCTCCCACACAGCCAAAGCAGTCCAGCATTGGTGCAAGACCAATTTTAAAGGGTTTTGGGAGAAGGAAGTGTGGCCCCCTTCTTCACCCGATTTGAACCCAATGGACTTTGGGATTTGGTCCATTCTGGAGCAAAAACCTGCTCAACATCCCATCCAAATATCGAAACCCTTAAACGAAAACTGAAGGCGTCATGGGAAGAAATTGACCCAGAAGTGGTGTGTGCCACGTGCGCCCAAGTACTTCCACGTCTTAGGCGCCTTGTGAAAAACAAAGGGGGCTACATTGAATAATTTGAATTTTATGTGAAAGCCCATTAAATTTCCATTCTATCTATTAAAAACTTGTTTCTTTTGCCCTTATAGTAAGTTGGATAATTCAGTTTTAATTTGTCAACACTTCGGTGAATCACCCTGTATATATATATATATATATATATATATATATATAGAAATTTTTCAAAATTTTTTTGGTCGGTGCTCATCAGGAAAGTGCTCAATGACGTCGAGTCAGAGCGGTTAGATAATTAATATATAAAATAATATATAAAATACCCTGTATATATATATATATATATAAAACACTGTATGAAAATCAGTACTTCTAAAGTGCTCAATAACAAAGTTAGAGCTTAAATTAACATATATATATATATATATATATATTATAAGCTTTTTTAATTTTTTGACAGTATTTATCAGAAAAGTGTTTATGATGTCAAGTCAGAGTAGTTAAAATTAATCAAATTTTTGACAAGAGAAAGCCATGCTGAGTTAACACAACCTTGATTTAACCAATATAAATACTTTTTTATTTCAAATATTCAAAATTAGGTCATTTAAGAAATTCAAATAGATTGATATTCAGCTGGGTGCATCCCTATTTAGGTTTTGTATAATTTCATTTAATTACATATTACATCCAACCAAATACTTAAGAAAATTAAAAAGTATTATGCTCAATGGAGAGGCCAAGTTTTTTTGTAAATTTTGTGAAAAAAATGTATCAAAACTTCTAATGATAGCATGTACTTCATAAACATGTTCATGTTGTGGGTGGTATGTAAAAGTGTGAGCTTAGTATTTTTAAGACCACATTTAAATCACTAAAATGTCTATGCCCTTTTTAAAGCAAGACTATTCCACAGGACATATTTGTGGCTGAGCCAATTCAGCAGAAAAATAATTAATTTCAATTTAACTTTACTAGCTTTTGTTTCGCTACTATCATGGCTAATAATTGTAACTCTGTGGATATAGATAAACAGGTCAAAGTTACTGCTGTTTCACCATTATCATTATCATCAATCCAATTTTAATCTGGTTTGATCCCCAGTGACTGGAGGTAGCCAGATGCATTCCACTATTATTTAGTTTGGTTGGTAAACATTTGAAGTTTATTAAAATGGAAGCAAACTTGGCAGTCACAAAGATTAGAAATTTGCAGCAGAAACAGAAATGGGGTCAAACACAAAGCAAAAGTGCATGATAGGTGATGTATGGCCTAAATCAGCGTTTATCAAAGTGAGTCACTTGGCTTTCAAATAAGGAATTGGAATTCTTTAAGAAGGAAAAATCACTGGGGAAGATATTAGGATAAAATTTGAAAATTTTGATACTATGTAAGGTGACCCAAAAAAGTAGATGATCTTTTACATTTGCATGGTTACAGCCAATTAATTAGTTTCATAACTGTCTTAACCTTAAATTTCAACATAAATTTTGCTGATAAGCCTCCTAAAATTTAATTTAAGACCTTTTTTGGACTAAAAATTTTTCGTTAATATAAATTTAGCGAAAATAACAATAACTGAGTTCTAATAGTTTAAGAAAGAAAAGCAGAAAAATTTTGAAAACCATTGCTGTAAACGTTAGTTTGTTCATCACTTAAGGTTCTTTCTTTGGCAAAACAATTTCTTTATTAAAAGCACAGAGTTTTGAAATTAAGAATAGAAAATGCAGACAAACTAATATTTTGAAAGGACAGCGATCAAATGTTGATTCTTTTGAAAAAATAAACACATTGTGTTATATAATAAAGCTTTAGACTACTAAACTTTGTAATGTTTCATAACTATTATTGTTAATTTATTCCAGAAGTCATTTAATTACACAGCTGTCTTTAACGCAACTATATTGTTTTAAGTTTTCATTGGCATGTGAAATTTGTGACATCCAAAAACATTACAAAAGATAATCATCAGCACATAAGCAAATTGACATACTCAGGGTTGTCAAATTTTAATTTTAAAGTATTTAAATTCATTAATCAAGGGTGCAACTAAAATTTGTCAAAATTTTGTTAAATCATGTCTATTAGTGACATCTAAATGAGCTGTTAAAAAAGAGTTAAAGTTATTAGGTTTTGGGTTTAATCACTATAGCATGTTTTCTTGCCTCCTCATGTAACTCTAATATAATAAGTTTTATCTCATGTAATTTTTAAGCCATTTTTTTTTACATTGCCACCATTTTTTACAACTCTCTTGAATTGCATATTTTGCTCTTGACACCTTTACATTGTTGTTTTATTCAATTTAAATTAAATGTAAATATGAATAAGAGCAATGAAATGAAGAAAAAAAAGAACAAAATTTAAGCCAAAAACTTTAAAAAACAGCTTGAAGCTTGCATAATCTTAAATCTTAATGTCCAAAATAATTTCTTTTTTAATTTGGTTAATAAGATTAACCAAAAACCTTGAATTTGAATTTTTTTTAGTAAAGGACAAGAAGGACTTGTACGAGCTGGTTTAAAGTTCTGTTACACTCTGATATTTTTGTTTTAAAATGCTGTATTGTAGTTAGTTGTGGATTAAGGAAACAAAAATCATTAAATACATTTAATAGGACCTTCAAACATTAGGTATTACTCAATTAACTTCCTTCAGCATCAATGATGGGGCTCAGATGCAGTCGGAACCCCTGTCAAACTTTACGGATGTAATCCTTCCTCATTGAAGTCCATGTGTAATTCATGACTAACTTCAAGTCTTCTACACTACTGTAACATTTGCATGCTTTGCTCTCAACATGCGTGCAAATGCTGTAGTCCAATGCATTTAAATCTGGTGATTGTGGGGGCCAGAAATCCTTGGGCCACAAATTTGTTTTCCTGCAACCATTTCTGAATGACTTTGGCAGTGTGGGCAGGTGCCCCATTTTGTTGGAAGACATAATCAGCCTTTTTGATGACTCTCTTGATCCAAGGTAGAACTTTTGACTCTAAAATATCTTTGTAGTTAGCAGCAGTCAGTCTGTATCCAGTAGGGAACCACACAAAAGACATCTTCTCCCCATTTAAAGCAATTACACCTAGAATCATAATAAAGACTGGATGTTTGGTTGTCGACACATTACAGATTTCAGGGACATCTTGACCAAAGCTTACAACATGATCATTCTGTTTATTCATAACAGGATTTACTCTAAAAGTCCTTTCATCTGAAAAAATGATAATCCAATTTCCATGTTTTGTAAAGTTGTTGAGGAGCTGCTTAACAGTGTTCAAGTTGTTTCTGTTTCGCCACAACAGTTAATAAGGGCTTTTTTATTAACTTCAAGTTTTTCCCCACTTCAATTTTAATAGCTCTCTGCACTGAAGACACTGAAATGCCCTTTTTCTTTGCGAGATGCATAATTTTAAGTTTTTGGATTTCTTTTAAATGCTTTTCTCATGGTCCCAGTCTTCACAACTCAGGGTCTGCCTTTGCAGGTCAATCCTTGAGAGTTTTTCCTTTTGATAAAAGACATGCAACTCTATGTACTGTCATATGACTCATTAAGGAGCTTGGCAATGTCCAATTTTTTATGAGATGTATGTAATAGAGCAGATTTGATTCCATCTGCAATGAGTTATCAAATAATTAGACAATAATGGCTAAATATAATCTAATTAAAGCAATAACTTTAATCTGGAATAGAAAAACATACATTAGATTTTTAATTATTCATTTATTTTCTGAAAAGAAAGTGCAACAGGACCAACCTGATACATCACTATTTGGTGGAGACAATTTTGTGGAAAAATTTTAGGTGAGCCAATTTGAGAAAAAATATTTAATTTTGATTGTTAATATTTCAGTTTTAAAGTTGTTGGTAGTGATGAGCATTCCAAAATAATTTGGTATTCTAGAATATTCTAGAATAATTAAATTAAATCTAGAATTTTGAATCTTATTCCAAAATAATTTTTCAAAACTTTGCAAACATGAAGCTATACATTTTATCTTTTATTCAACAAAAGTAACAATAACATATATGCAATACTTTAAATTCAGAAACTTGTTCTTGTTGGAATGCAAAATGTTTAGCATTCAAAAATTTTCCAGTCAAATAAGATCTTAAAGCTGATGCAGTTAAATTTGCACGGGAAAAGGTATGCTCTGCTGATGCAGACGTAGTGGGAATAGCCAAATATTTCATAATGAGCTCAGCAAAAAGAGGGTAAGATTCTTGCTGGACTGGCTACATGCAATACAAAAAAGAGAAAGTGGTGCCATCTGCAAATTGAAAAGGTTAGCACATCATAACAAAAAGAAAAAAAGATAAAAAAAAGAGACAAAGCAGCACATATGCAAGTCAAAAAAGAGCAACTTGCACATCTAAATAAACAAAGAAAGAAACTAGAAAAAAAAGAGTAATCAGCAACGTTTGCAAAACTGCAAGCTAAAAGAGCTAGCACATCTAAATTTTGAATAGTGTGAAGTGTTTTTATCTTTTGTTTCTTTTGTTCACTCCTATTTAATTACAATTATCATTTCAGTTGCAAACATTCAAAATCAATTGTTTTTTTTGAATTTGAATCTTTCAAGATTTGGATTAAAAAAATTTGCAATTCTACAATGCCCATCCATAGTCAAGAGGATATAGAAATGAAAAAAATTACATCATCCACATGTATTTGTTTATTACTTATTAGGATATTCTACGCAAGGTGCAGCAGCATTTCAACTCAATATTTCACACAAGGACACTTGCTTGAAACAAAAAACGTTCTTATTGTAAAAATGTTTTTTAGTAAAATTGCATAATTGGAAAATCCCAAATATATTAACTCATTTTAACATTTTTCCTTGATGAAGATTTGAACATTAAAATCCTGGACATGTCTGGGAAAATCCTGACATATGGCAACCAACATTCAAATGCCAAATTAAACATTTGAAATTCAAAAATAACTTAAGAACTATCAAATTAAATTTATTTATAAAATTAAATCATAAATTTCAAACAGCTTTTTAATATTTAATGCAGAATTTTTGGACCTAAATCAAATTTTTCTTTTCAAACAAATAAAAATACTATCAATAATTTCTCATCAAATCACAGTTCTATCAATTCTGTTTGAAATATTATCAATTATTTTTCATCATCAAATATTATCAATAATTTTTCATCAGATTGCAGTTTCATAAAAACTTTAGGGGTCTCTTTAAAAAGTCACCGTAAACAATTTCTTTGGTGAAACTAACCTAGAATCCTCCTTTTTAACACCAGGATGGAATAAAAAGAAACCAATAGAAAAAAGATCTCTCAAGAAGTGATAGTAACCTCCAAAGGATCTGGGTTAGTTTTACAGACAAAAATTGCTTATGGTGATATCTTGAAGAGACCCAACTTTAGATATATTTAAATCAAATCTTGCACTTTTTTTTACTGTAAAAAATTGTGTAATATGCATGCTTTATCTACATAAACAATACTAAAAAAAAATTGTTTCTTTGTATTGACATGCTTGTAACCAATCTAATATTATCTCAACATAATCATTGCAATATTATTCTTGCCAATGCAATTAAAATTAATTTTAAAATATTACAAAAAAACTTCTGCAACTCAGTACGCTTAAATTTGAAATAGAATGACCATGTAACAACTTAGCCTATATAATAAAATTGCTTTTTCTACTCAACAAGTATTAGGTATTACAAATTGTATTTTTTAATTTTGTTTCATACAGTCTTACAGTCCATAAAAACTGTCAGTAATTCTGATCCTGTATATTTATTAATTATTATGTTATATCTTAAACTTTATCATAATTCATGTATTTTGTTAATTCTCAAACTTTGTTTCCTGCGGCTTTACAAATTGTTGCTTATACTTCAATCTGCTTGGAGAAAATAAAAGACAATTAATGCATAATTGCTGTTGATGCTAAGAAGAATATAAGAAACATAATATCAATCAATCAATCACTCAAGGTTTTACTTTGTTGTCTGTTACACAGCAGATAATCATATTAAAATGCACACATGTAGTTGAAAAGGAATCAGCGACAAAATGATATACGTTGAAACATGCGCCGATTCAAGGTTACAAGAGTAATTATTTAAAAATGCATGGTCGCTGACCCTGAACACCCACACACACTCACACAATATGCACAAGTAGTAAACAATCATAAACAATCATAAACAGTACATAAAAGTATGTTAATACAAAAACTCTTAACCATATCACTCTTACAAGCACGGATATTCAATATATCTTGTACTGTAATCATGGTAGTGACTCAATTATCAAAAACTCATAAAGTTTTATGTTTCGTAGCAACTTTAACAATATGAGCTAATAAATTACAAAAAAATTTAAAAAAACAGTCAATTCAGTCGGTGCTGCCATTTAAAAGTCGTGTTTTATTTCAGTTTTGACCAGGCCTGGAATCAAAGTCACTAAAATATATAGTCTGCAAGCTCATGCCAATATTTCGGTTTTAAAGTTTTTACTCAGCGCCACATATGTTAGGTTGGTAGTTTCAATAGTTGTTATAGATTTTGCTATACTTAACAATAACGTTTTGTGGCAGGCGGTTTTCTAAAATTCATTTTGAGGCCCTTAACGTTGTTATCGGCCAGTATAAAAACTTTTTTTATTAATCATAGACTTCGTGCTAAATCACTTTTTAGTTTTCGGCAAAAATATATAAGGTTTACGTTAGAAGAGAAAATGAATTTAAGTTTAATACTTCTAATTGTGTATTGTTTTTTCAGAGGTGGGCATTTTTCCATAAAATAGCAAAGCGCAGCGCATATGTATAACTAACCCTACCAGAATAACAAAGCATTCTCAAACCTCCATTGACCACTTAATAACCAACGTTGACGGGACCATAATTACACCAGGTGTCTTGCAATATTCTATCTCTGACCACCTTCCAATCTTTTGTATTGCCTCGTCAGCTAAGCACAAAAATCCTTCTAAAAACTCAATCCATTATTATCGTAATATTAAGAATTTAAATGGTGACGTCTATTGGGATGATTTATATGATACCTTAACTCCCATAGTACAAAAATTTTAAACCTCCTCCATATCTGCTTCTAATTTCGACCTTCATTTCAATAATTTGGTAATTGGCATTAACAAAGTAATTGAAAAACACGCCCCTTTGCAAAAGGTCTCCAGAAAACTTTCTCAAATACGTCAAAAACCCTGGATGACCAAAGGATTACTAATTTCAATCAAAAATAAACAAAAACTTTACCGCAATTTTTTTCTAAAAGGTACTGCTTTTGGAAAACACTTCTATAAAGCGTATGCTAATAAACTAACACGAGTAAAGAATTTATCAAAAGAAATGTAGGGGAGACTGGGGCAAATCGGGACATGGGGTAAGTTGGTCCAACCTATGTACTGCTTATACTGTTGGTTGAAATAATTTGTAGCGCCAACAGTGGTTACGTCTTGCATTAGCAACAATACTAGTTATGCGATACGGTCGTTAGAAAGTACTTATTTAAGCTGATAAAAAAAATTCAATTTTTTTGCAAAAAAAGTTAATCTTAAAAAAACAGGTATGTTGCTTACTATTTCTGCATGTATATGGTTTAATGCCTCAATGATTGCAATGCTGATTATGATAGAATAATGTGGTAATTTAAAATCTATAGCTGGCCTAGATGTAGAAGTGAAGTAAAGATATAACACTTAGTTTCAAAATGGCGCCTTTGGGGTAAGTTGGGACATCGTCATGGGGCAAGTGGGACCACTGTCCCAACTTACCCCATTACACATGTAACTTAACTTCCAAGCGGTAAGCATTTGTAATGTCGGCTGTGTAATAAAGAAAAATATTCAATAACCTTGAGCTATTTACATGTACTGTAAGTTTATGTGATAATATAACCTTTCAATCTAGCTAATCAGAAAGTTCACGTGTTCAAATCTTATTAAAAGCAAGAAATATAACCTATTGGTAAAAAGCTATTAATTATGAAGTTATCTACAAGTAGAACCAAAACAAATAATAAAAATAATGCTCATTTTAAATTGCTTATATCGTCTTTTCTAGGTGGAAGAGTGATAGCCTATGGCTCGAAAATATACAAGGAAGACCAACAGAGGACAGACTCCAATAGATGTCCTGAAAAGGACAGCAGGTGCCTTACGGCAAAGTGGTAAGCTGCGGCAGTCTGCTCGAGAGTTTAACGTGAGTAAAACCACACTGAAGCGCTTTGTCGATCAGATGTCAATTGATGAGGATACAGCAAAAAAGTCAGGCTACAAGCGTGTGGGTGACAGGCATTGCATTTTTTCTACAAAAAGGGAAGAAGACCTTGCAAACCATATCAAATCATTAAGTAACATGTTTTATGGACTCTCAACAAACAAATGTCGCCAACTAGCTTTCGAATTCGCAATGCAAAATAATATCACGATACCGGACAACTGGGAAAAAAGAGAATAGCAGAAATTGACTGGTTCTTATCATTTAAGTTTAAATATGGACTATCTGTGCAAAAGCCTGAAGCAACATCTCTCGCACGTGCAACAGCGTTCAATCGTCACACTGTTGGAAAATTTTTTGATCAATTAGACGATTTGTATGATCGCTACAAATTTTAAATGCACGATATTTACAACTTACAGTAGACGAAACGGGTTGCACAACTGCACAACAACTGGGGGTCGTAGTTGCACCCACAGGAAAAAAACGCATTGGGTCAGTGACTAGTGCTGAACGTGGAGAACTGGTCACTGTCTTATACGCAGTGGGAGCATCTGGAGTTGTAGTGCCACCAATGTTTGTCTTTCCCAGGGTTAATTTTCGGAATAATTTTATTGTTGGTGGGCCATTAGGATGTATAGGAGGTGCTAACAAGTCGGGCTGGATGAATGAAGACTTGTATGTCAATTTCATTAAGCACTTTATTCATCATGTGCGTAGCAGCAAAGAGCGACCAGTACTATTGATTTTGGACAACGTGGATGCACATATAAGTCCTACAGCAATTGATCTGGCACGTGAAAATGGTGTAGTTATGTTAACTATACCTCCACACACCTCGCATTACCTCCAACCGTTAGATCGAACATGTTATGGACCCTTCAAAACTGCCTTTGGTGTGGCAATGGATGGGTGGATGCGCTCTCACCCAGGTTGTATTGTTACAATATATACGTACCATCTCTAGTTGCTAAAGCTCAGCTTCATTCACTTATTCGGAATATTTAGAATGGCTTCCGTGTCTCGGGTATACATCCATATAACAGAAATGTCTTCACAGATGAGGATTTTGCGCCAGCCGGAGTCACTAATTGTCCAGATATGGGGATTGTCGATTGTGTAAGTGATATAAATGACCAACAAGATTCTAGAATCCAAAATATATCAGATCCGGATGAATTAAGTGAACAAGAGTCTAGCTGAATGATGTGATTGCAAAGTCACCCGAACCAGTAAAGAACACTGGAAGCACCAGAAAATGTAATCAATTGGTGTTTCCTGTTGATATAACACATTGGTTGAATTAATTTTTTGCTAAAAATTGGTCACTGGGAAAAAAAGGTGTTGTCTTGTTGTCCACAATGTACAGTTGCATGCATGTATAGTAGTAGCCTACAGTTGAATGTACAGTTGATTGCTTTTAAATTCTTCTTTTTCTAATAAAATTGCCTTTATGCGTGTGTGTGTGATAAATGTTGTAGCTGTCCCAATTTGCCCCATAGCTCGTCCCAACTTACCCCATGCATGGGGTAAGTCGGGACGTTTGAGTGCGTCATTTCAAACCCTGTTTTCGGCTGTTTCCCGATTTTGAAAACAAATGGTACTGCTCATGTTAATTTATTAGTTTTTAAAGTTTTCTATCCAAAGTTTTATTTTAAAATACCTCGTGTAGTTTCCGATTTATGGTTCAAAAACTGAAATTTGTCCCGACTTACCCCAGTCTCCCCTATTATACCGAATTTATTTCAAAAAATAAATCTAATCCCAAGAAAATGTGGGAGATTATTAACTCTGCTATTTCTACTAAAAGTGTTATTTTCCCTCTCACTAAAATAAATATAGAAAATTCAGTCATTGAAGATTCGTCAAAAATTGCTGATTGCTTTATTCAATTTTTTGTTGAAATTGGTCACTCTATTGCTAACAATGTCAATAAACCCCTACATACAGACTACACTACTTACTTAAGAAACCCTGTTTTACATTCTTTAGTTCTAGATCCCCCCACTGCAATTGAAATTTTTCATCTGATTAATTTGATCAATCCAAACAAAGCTAGTGGAGCCGACAACATCAACCCCTTCTTCTTACGTATAGAAGCAGTAGTACTAGCTCCTATACTATCAATATATTTTCAATGGTCATTTAATCTTGGTATTTTTCCCCAAGCTTTCAAAAGTGCCAAAGTAATCCCTATATTTAAATCCGGTAGTAGAGAAATATTAGGCAATTATCGACCAATAGCTTTACTTTCTAATCTGTCAAAAATACTGGAAAAACTCATCAAAATTGAATTTGTTAAATTTTTTTTTAAATAAAGTTTTGTACGCAAATCAATATGGTTTTAGAAACAATCACAGCGTTAATCACGCTTTACTTGACGTTGTCACAAACTGTTACAATGCCTTGCATTGCTCACAACACACAGCACTGTTGTTTATGGATCTTCGCAAGGCGATTGATACAGTGTCACATAAAATCCTATTGCACAAGTTACGCCATTACGGCATTCGTGGACCGGCATATGCTTTAATCGAAAATTACCTTACCTCTAGAAACCAATTTGTAACTTTTAATAATACTTCATCCTCTACTAAACCCATCAATATTGGTGTTCCTTAAGGCTCCATACTTGGTCCCTTACTTTTCCTAATATCAACGATTTACCAAATGCCATTAACAGTACACCCCGTTTTTTTGCTGATGACACCTGCCTTATACTACGACAGTCATCTTTGTCATCCCTAGAGAAAGCTTGTTTAGACGAATTAATACAGCTTAAAGATTGGTGTGATGCTAACAAAATCCAAATCAATCCAAACAAATCATGCATACTACACCTTCCTCCTAAACAAAATACCCCACCTTTAACCTATCAAATTCCTTACGATAATTCCTTCATAGTTAATAGTATTTTCTGTAAATATCTTGGGATCCTAATTGATAACAAGTTTAATTTTAAACAACATATACAACTAGTTGAATCTAAAATAGCCAAACGGTAGGAATTTTAAACAAATTGCGACATATTTTCCCCTCCTCTGCTCTTCTTCTTATCTATTTCGCTTTAGTCCACCCTCATTTACTATACGGCCTTCCCATTTGAGGAATTACTTTCCCAACATACCTCCAAAAACTCCAACGTCTCCAAAATAAAGCTCTTCGCATAATCTCAAACTGTAACCCTAAAACATCAACAACACCACTTTTTTACCAATACAAAATCTTAAAAATACAAGATTTGTACTATTTTGAAATTGCCAAAATTATTCACCAATACCATAACAAACACCTTCCAATCTGCTTTACATCCTTCTTTACCTAAACTAGTTTAATTCATAATCGGTCTACTAGATCTAATATTCGAAACGATTTATACTTACCACACTTCTTATCGTCTCGATGTCAACGATCAATTAAATTTCAAGGGGCAAAAATCTGGAACTCCATCTCTCCTCATATTCGAAATCAATTGTCTAATACCTTCAAACGTAATATTAAAATTCAGCTCTTAAATTCCTATATATGAATCAAAACGATATAATCCGTCATGC
Source organism: Diplosoma virens (assembly GCA_963680785.1). Lineage (NCBI taxonomy): Eukaryota > Metazoa > Chordata > Ascidiacea > Aplousobranchia > Didemnidae > Diplosoma > Diplosoma virens. The sequence continues at coordinate 37,757,173 of OY796882.1, read as the reverse complement.
CCTAACGCAATAATCTTTGAAATTGAATAATTCTACTACAATTTCTGGGTGACTGCTTGACTAGAAGACCTTAATCGGTCACTTCGCAGTCTCCTGTCGAGATTTGCTATTATTTTATTTTATTTTATTACTCACTGTAGTTGTACATAACCTGTGTTTTACTATTTTGATATGTATTTTCTTTCTCGTTTATTTTTATGTATTACCTTCATAGTGCGTAATAATCTCTGACAAAATAAACTTCTGTCTGTCTGTCTGTCTGCACTAAAGCGCAACTAGTCTTTGAAATTAGAAAAGCGCAGCGCACTAAAGGGCAACGAGTCTTTGAAATTAGTGAAGCGCAGCGCACAAAAGCGCAACGAGTCTCTGAAATTAGTGAAGCGCAGCGCAACTTGCGCAATGCGCTTTTCTAAATCATGTAAAGCGCAACGCAACTTGCGCAATGTCTTTTTTACATCCGGGTTTTTTTTTGAAACCGTGCCCCCTTTTTGTCCTGCAAGCAAAAATTGCGCCCCCTTCTATCATACGAACAAATTCCATCCCAAAATTATGATGATTACTTTGGTTCAGTGTCCTGTTTCTCAATTTGCTGAAAATCGTAGTGTTCTCCAAAAAAAAGGCCGCTAGGTTAGGTTAAGATTTAGTTTGTAGCTAGTTTTTGTGCCCACTGTAAACCTTTCACTCCACCCCCAGGGTGGCGGAGTTAAAATTTAGTTTGCTCATGCCCCCCTACTAGAGGTGTTCAAATTTAGGTCATTTTAAAAAGTGCATGTTTTTGGAGCTTATATGGTGTATTGGACCTTAAAAACACCTCCCATGCAAAAAAAATTCGAAAAAAATATCTCTTTGCTTTTCCTCATGAGGGTTAAAATAATACACCTAATTTGCTCAAAGGGGATCTCCTTATGACGTCATTTTATTTATTTATTTATTTATTTATTTATTTATTATAACTTGAGTTTTAGAGCAGATAGAAAAACAAAACCAATTGTATTTGTTTTCAACAAGCATGTAACTCAATATATTACAATTTGTGACTAAGCCACATCGCTGTATACAAGTGGGCGTATTACCACGTGATCATACGATATGTAACGGCAGGATGTGAAATTCATAATTGCAGAAAAATAGAGCATGTGAAAATTAAATTCATCGTTTTAAACCAAATTTTATAACGCCGATGATAAGTAAAGTTGTGTTTGCTTCGTTTTGAGAGTAAACTTGATGACGTCAATTGTGTATCATGACGTCATATTTGCCACTTGTTTTTTTAAAGCAATTCGTATAGGAAATGCTGAAATGACAGAAATGATTAATTCAGCTTAAAGGAAAATATATAAGAATGTTGGAAATTATATTTTCTTAAAGCAAAATAACTTGACAAGCAATATAAATATTAAACAAGTGCATTATAAGACTATAGAAAGCGCTAAACGTAAAGCAATTAAACTTGCAGTTGTTGCATAAAAAAGCAAGAGAGCAACACATAAAGTCGTAAAGTCTAAATTCAGACTAGTTTCAAAGATTTTGTATTTCGGCTGTTGTTGATACCAGAGCTATTTAACTGCTATAACATGTTAGTTTGATATTGCATTTAGATATTTACCATAAATCATTATTGTAGATACAGTAGGTGTAATAATTTACAACCGTGGCAGCAACCGATGAACCATCTCGTAAAAAGATAAAAAACTCTTTCTTAAAAAAAGCAAGTTGAACAAGCTGGTCCAAACTCTCAAAGTTCTTTTGTAACTTTAAACGTATCTAAAAATCTGATTAACTGCATTGAAATTACTCAGGTTTTAGACAGGTTCAAAATTTCAGATACCACTATGTTGGTAGCATCATTCATAAAAGCTTGCCAAGGTGACGTTAACGACTTCTGTCTTTCACGCTCAACCACCTACAGAGCTTGTATAGCAAACAGACTGCAAATTTCTGATGAAATTTTTCAAGAAATACGTGAAGCTCCATCTCAGGATCCAGCTCTCCACTGGGACGGTAAACTAACAAAGGATTGTTTTGGCAATAAACATGAGGCGCTTTCTGTGCTGGTTTCAGGAATATCAACTTATAAAGAGGGCAAGCTTTTAAGAGTACAGAGGTTAGAAAAAGCAAGTGGAACAGCTCAAGAGCTCAAGGGCCACTTTTGCTCGATCAAGAGCGTTCAAGCGGCGATTTTGTGTCTAACTTTCAACCTTCATATATCAAAAATCTATTTGATTTAAAAACTTGAAATTTGGTGTGAGACATTTTCTCATCCAAACCTACAAACATGCCAAATTTCAGCAAAATCGGAGATGGTTGGCAAAAGAGGGGTGTGAGTTGACATTGAATGTCCCTTAAGTCGTTGCCAGTGGACGACAAAGTCATTGTGACTAAGCAAGATATTGAAGCTTATATTAAGAGTACCTCTGTTTGTTAAATGTGAAATAATTTGATTAACGTACGCTCGGCAAATGTAGTAATTTTGTCATAATTTTTGGTTTATTTAGACAAAGCATCAAATCGAATTTAATGCCTTTTTAACGCCTATTGACGAGCTTTTAGCAGTTATTACTGTGAACGCTTTATCTCTGAAGATGTCTGTTAATTTCTGACCAACTAAACGTCAGTTTAAATAAAAATACTTTTTTTTAAATAAGCTGCATAAAGATTAGAAACACCAGACTCGAGTTTCGCTCTTATTAGAGCTCGTCAGTGATGCTTATCTCACCGCGAATCGAACCTGGGACCTGTAGTCTTCCATGCAGGTTACTATACCACTAGACCACAGATCCTGGACGACAGATGGACTCAAACCGTGGAAGACTACAGGTCCCAGGTTCGATTCGCGGTGAGATCACTGACAAGCTCCAACAAGAGCGAAACTCAAGTCTGGTGTTTCTCATCTTTATGCAGCTTGTTTAAAAATTAATTCCAAATTCCTCATAATTCTTCAAATAAAAATACTTTGCTAAATTTCGGTGTTATCACTGCTAAATCAGTTTATCACCGGTTCAAATGATGAGTTTACATTAAAAAATAAAAGGAAAAATCTTAGCTTTTATGCGAATTTTTTTTATAAAATAGTTTGAAATTGGCGAAGTGGTCATGTACTCGTAGATATAACAATAAGTTATAAAAAGATAACAATAAAAGTTAGAGTAGATAACAATAAAAGTTATAAAGGTTATGCATCACCAAAGCTAAATACATATCTTTTCCTAGTTAATTAAACCGCTGTAAAAACAAAGCCTGGCGGACAGTTCTCACACTAAAGCGTCAAATTACTTGTGAACAGAAAAATTTGTGTCATAAAAGATTGCAGAAAACAAGTAAAGTGAACCATGAGAGCTAAATTAGAAGTTGTATTTACATTAATTTGCTTTTTAACAATAACATTGTTTTAAAAAACGTGCCCAATTTGGAACGGTTATTACATCGTAGACCACAGTTCCAACATTAGTAAGGTATAAACTTATATTTACAAATTTTTTTTTGGTGTAAATCAGTAAAGCGTTTAGTAAAGTAAAGTTTTTATATTTGGTTGTGTTGTACTGTAATACTCGTAAGTCATAATTTTCAATGATCATATCAGTATGCCTTTCTTTAGCTAGCCTATTTGTCAGTAATTAAATTGAAATCATTGCTGAAAAAGTTGTCAATGATGTGGAAGTTCTTTCTACTTCAAGTAATGGTAATACAACGTAAGTTGTGCATGTAATAACGTACTTCGTTTAGTCGCTGCTTCCTTATTCACAATCTTTATTTCTACATGCACTATGATTAATTTCAAGTTGATTGTGAGTAAAAATGAAAATAAATAAAAAAATAAAAAAAAAATAATACAACAGGTAATTTTGTTATAAGCGTTAGGACTCGTTTCCACAACGAGTGTGGAATGAAATATCCTTTCTTTCGTTTATTGATCTTTTCGCGCTTAACCAAAGCCGCCTAGAGAGAGAAGGTCTGTTCATCGATGTCGGATTAACGCGTGACGTCATCACGAGTAGTGCTAGTTTCGCTAAGTGCTGACGTTTAAATTTTGCATTGGCTCGATCAAAACTGCTTTTTGCATGAGTTTGGCTTGCTTTCTCAAAGCTTAGTGAAGATATTCAATTATTTCAACAACATTTTAATTCTGGTAAGTTACTTACCAACGATCTTTATTTAACAAAAATCTCAATTTAGAAACAAAGCTCCAACAAATTAAACACCATGAGCGTAATTAAGAGTGGCCAATGGAGCGATCAGCTTTGAGCTGCCCATATTATTATGATGGCACTTTTTTTGGAAAATATCGTATCAGAAATTATCTCTAAACCGGCTTTTTTTGATAGGTAGAGGCGGGATATTTAATTGACGCTCCATTGGGCACTTTTAGCTATGTCACATCGATTACTGAAGCAAAGCATAACTTACTATATCAACACCAATACTTAAAATACACAATTTAATACAAATAAATAAATTATAAAGCACGTTCTTTAACATTGGCTAGTATTTAAAGTCGCAAGTTTTCTCTTTCTTGATTTTTTGTTTTTGTTGAACTGGTCATTTTTTTATGAGCAGAAGTTGTTTAGCATGCAATTGGCAGATACCCATACAATCATTTTTGCAACTATCAAAAATAGACTAAAAAATGGACTATAAAATATAACTATAAAATAGAGAAGCAAATATTGCAAATTGTGGTGAATAAGCTTGTTTGTTGATATCAAAGCCAATTGCTCACAGATAACGATATCGTATTACAATAATTTTCAAGCTCATTTTTAAGTGGCTCCAGCAATGAAATAACCAGTTTCAATACAGCTTGAAATTTTCCATTTACTGCAGAATTTGGCTAGACTTGCAATTTGGCTGGACTAGTATACTTGCTGTACAGCATCAAGTATGCTGTCAATAGTATGCAGAGAACTAACAGTTAGAGGCAATGTGTGTTCTCCAACTTTTATTAACTTCACTGGATTTTATGTATACATTTAAAAAAGTTCCTTATCCACAACTACTGACACATCCATAACTGGTGCAACATCTTTTTCATACTTAAGAAAGAATAAAGTTAAAAAATCTTCTTCACTTACTACATGCCATTTACTGGAAGATAAAATTTTACTTTTAAGTTGGCTCAATGAGTCAAAACCATCATTTTTAAGCATGTCATTGTAGTCCTTAATGCTTTGAGCAGTAGCAGCAGCCAGTTCATTTGTTCTCACAGCTTGTTTTTTTCTTCACAAGTTGTTGAAGCAGACTACACATCTGCTTGAAATTGTTGGAGTGGATAAGTACGTAGGGCAATTTGAAAAAAGTAATGATATGGCACCTGGAACAAGTTGTGGCACTTTTAAAGTGTAAGATAATGTTTTTGAATTTTTTTCATTAAATGTAGATACCACTTTTTGTATATCACTTGGCTTAAAGTGGAGCTTGCAAACCTGTAATCAAAATAAAGTTAATTAAAAGATTATTAAACTAGATAAAAAATTTTTATTATGAAACAAAACTCATCTTAACACTTTATCACAGCATTGTGCATTTTTAACTTCATAGCTAAACTCATAATCAACAGACTATTTAAACTAAAAGTTGGCACAAAAATAATTAGATTACAAACTGCTAGTGATGAACCAAAGACACACAATAAAATAACAAATAATTCATGGCTTTGGCATTTTTGGTAATTATATACAAAGTAAATGTATACTATTACTTGCAGACAATTTTCAGTTAAATAAAAAGTATATGCATAAAGCAAAGTAACTTAAACAATCACAAATTTTTTTAGTCTTCAATCTAACTTAATTCAAAATATTTCCTACTCAAATCGAATTTTTTCACACAGATGCAATAAGTTTTAAACTTTAAAATTAATACTATTTTTCTGCTAAGTTAAAATGGTTTAATCTCCTTAAGAATTGATATAGTGTGAATACCATTTAGTGTGAATATACAGTTACCGTCCAGTAAAACATACTGTAATGTGATACAGTGCAAATATGCCAATAAAATAATATAATATAAATAAACAAACTGTTTAAATATCACTTTTTAATAGCTAAAATGGCAATAAGTAAAAAACTTATTTTTTAGTTTTTAAAAATAATCAACAGCTATTCTATATTTTAAACATCAAAATGTTTTTTTTAGTTTGGCTTTTCTTGATACCAGGTATATTATTAAAATCTTTATTCATGCTCTTCTGGTAAAATCTGAGTTAAATTGCTGTTAATTCTTTATTAAAAAGTAAAAACAATTACAAAAACTCAACGTTTCGGTGTACTATGTTTCAGTAAACCTTCATCAGGAGATTAAGCAAAACACAAATGTCATCCAAAATAAAACCATAGTGGCGTGAAAAAAGGAAAAAATATTTAAAATACATTATTGATTTAAAACGACATCTAACGGATTCAGAATTTTACATTATAATAAGCATTTGGATAGAAACAATTGGTTTTATCATTAAAAGCATCATTATTAAAATGAATAAAAAAGGACTCTAAAAATCTTCTTTTTATATAATCTGCTTCTTTTGCTAAAATTTTAAATTATTCCAATTCATATGATGCTTTTCCAAATATACATGTTTTACCAGAGCAGATTTGTTGTTTACATCATTATTTTCCAATCGTGCTAAATTTTTTGAATTCACATCCCGCATGTGTTCTTTGCATCTTGTAAGAAATGCCCTACCAGTTTCACCAATATAAATGCCAACACAATCTAAACATGGAATTTCATAAATTACTCCTGGCTGTTGCTTTGGTTCAATTGAATCTTTTAAGTTGGGTAAAATTTGCTTGATTGTTTGAAAAGGTTTTGTATATACTCTAATATTTTGTTTTTTAATTATACGACTTAAAATTTCAGTTAAATCTTGAAAATAAGGTAGGGTTACTGTTCCTTTGTAGTTTTTGCTTATTTGATGTTTCTCAATTTTATTGAATCTGAATCGATTGAATGTTTTCTTTATAAGCCAATTTGGGTAGTTGTTGTCTTCCAAAGTACGTCGCAGCATTTCTTTTTCTTCATTAAAATCTTTTGAATCTGTAATTAGTTTAGCTAATCTGTTTAATAAACTAATAATAATACCTTGTTTTTGTTGCTGTGAATGACAAGATTCATAATTTAAATAACGATTAGTGTGAGTTTCTTTTC